>PVIA01002342.1:0-214979 GCA_004024845.1 Tonatia bakeri | reverse complement strand
AAAATCAGCCCTGGCTGGTGTAGCTCAGTGGATTGAGCGTGGGCTGTGAACCAAAGCATTGCAGGTTCAATTCCCAGTCAGGACACATACCTGGATTGCAGCCCACGGAGCCCAGCAACCACACATTGATGTTTCTCTCTTTCTCCCTCCCTTCCCTCTCTAAAAATAAAAATAAATAAAAAATTAAAAAAAAAATTTTTTTAAATCAAGTATTAGGCCCTGGCTGGCATAGCTCAGTGGATCGAGCGCAGGCTTCGAACCAAAGCATCGCAGGTCTGATTCCCAGTCAGGGCACATGCCTGGGTTGCAGGCTATGGCCCCCAGCAACCGCACATTGATGTTTCTCTCTCTCTCTTTCTCCCTCCCTTCCCTCTCTAAAAATAAATAAATAAAATCTTAAAAAAAAAATCAAGTATTTATCCTTCCAGATTCTACATGTTTTCTTTTCTGAATTGTAAAAATAAAAGACAAAACAAACAAAAGGCAAATTCACTCATTTCTCTTCTCCTGTCCTCATTTTTTTATACTTGGATAGTTGACTTAATAGGTTCATTAGCAGAAACCATAATATTTCCCAAGCCACCAGATGACCCAATAACTTTTATGTACAGACCCCTAATGCTTTGAGACATGGGTAGTTAAGTTGGAAACAACAAAGCCAAGGGCTCAGGATGAGAGTTGATCCTTGAGCATCTGTGAGATATACCAGAACTAGTACTGCCATCGGATGTCAGATTTGGGATTTTGGAGGTATTTTGGGGGTTCTGGGTTCCAGTTTCATGATGTACTACTAACTGGATTGCACACTTGCTTTCAGTCCTATAAATGAAGAACAATAGCCCTCCCTTTTCCCATCAGAATACTGGGAGGTTCAAATAAAATATTCCAAAATGACTATGAAAAGTTGAAAACCTAGTAGTGCAAAGCCATATCATATCCTCCATCTTAAAATTAGTCCTAAAATAGAAGGAAAAAAAAACCACCTGTGGTCAAGTTTAGCTTACTGCCTAGGAGCCTTTCCCAATTCATCCCTATTTCTTTTAAGTAACAGACTTCAAATCCTCACCTTTATCTCCAAATGCATTTGTCACTTCCTAGACACAACCCCAAGTATCTTTGCTTCCTTTGCAACACATCTCCTTTAGTCCTCTCTTCTTCCCAGCCAGCCACGTAAATTTACCCCAGGAGAATTTACCCTGAAGATGTACTGTCGTTTTCATAAACAAAACCACCAACTCTATATCCCTAGAAACAGCTGATACTTTAGGTGATGAGTTATACCACCTTTTTCGTGTCTGAACAGGTTTAGTGGCATAGAATCATGTTCAGTGGTGCCAGAAATACACTTAAATATAGCAAGATAACCACTCTACTATCAGAATATCACAAATATTAGGTGAGATAAATATACTGTCAAGTATAATGACATCCTCCTCCCAGCTCCCTTATAAAGACGTATTGAGAACATATAATTGCCCTCAAAAGATATCTATTTTATGGTAATCATTACCTAAATATTACACACCAGAGATTCACACTATTAAAGAGGCAAAATTATTCATGAAATATTAGCTGTTTTACTTAAGTTCTTTGGACCTAACTCATAAAAATTAATTCATGGTTTATAAGAATGAGTTCTGTTCCTTAATGGAAAACTTCCGTAATTCATTAAATTCTTTAATCTCATATCCCTGATCATGTACATTTCAATTCTAGTCCTTCACAAGGAAAAGAAGACTAACTTTCAGCAAGCTGAAGAAATGTCAGAGTTTTCATCGAGGACTTACATCTCAAAAGATTAAAAAGAAATTGACAGAATATGGAAAACACAAGGTGAAACAAAAGTCGGCCTAGGTATATCTGCTTTTCAAATATGTTTATGACTATTTAGAAGTAAACCTAAGTTTTAAAAAACATTACTTTTCAAGGCATTTCTCTGAGAATGTGGATCCATTCTGAGGAGAGAAGCATTATTTATATATTCTCGTGGTTCATCCCAGATTTCCTATGATCACTTCTTCACTGGGTCTTCAGTATTCCTAAGATGTTATTGAAAAACGCTCTGGGTCCTTGGAGAGACTGTGCACCTGTGCATGCCAGTCAGCTCCACACGGTGTCTTCCGGGAAATGACATAGTAAAATAGAATTTATCTCCCATAATCATGATTAAGTGATTGTTTCATGTATTTTTTTATTATTCGATGTATTGATTTACATCTGTCTCCATCTCTGGGCTATAATGCCCATGAGGGCAGGAGCCTTTTTCTGTCTCATTGGCCTCTTTCTATATTCTTTGCTACATGATAAAATTTCTGTCAATATGTCTAAATGAAAAACTAGCATATTTTACTAAACTTACTCTTGTCCAACCAGGCTAAGTAATATTAACTCAAGTCACATACATCTATTGATTTTCTACTTATAAAAGGCTTATAAAATGAAAATAATCCCTTATATTTGTATTGTCTTTTAAAGTATATGATTATCTAACCACTATGATGGACACCACAAACTAATACAAAATAATATTGAATGTAAACTGAAGTTGAAAATAATTAAATAAAATAATAACAAACTTTTCCTGTGTATCAGGGGCTTACACTCACATTTACCCTATGAGGAATTACAGTAGATTTTTTCCCTATATTTTATAAATACACATACTGAGGTTCCAGGAAATAACTTACCACAGGATCTGACCACCTGAGTGTAAGCAAAGGGAGGTTATTCCCTCACATAACACCAAGCCTCGAGGCAGTCCCAGGTTGGCCCAGCTGCTCTCCAGTGAGTCAGGCACTTTCCTTTCTCATCCTCACAGGGAAGCTCTTGTCCTCAGGGGTAAAGATGACTATTCCACTTTCAGGCTTCAGGATATATTCCCAGCAAAAAGGTGGAGGACAAATGGCTCTTGTTAGCTGATTCTGTCACTTTAATTAGTATAATAAGAGCTTTTCTGGTAATTTTACTAAAAACTTCCACATGTCTTTCATTGGCCCAAACTAGATCATATTGGTTACCTCCAGCTAAAGAGAGTGTGGATTTATAATCACATCAGCCATTTGAATCAAAGTGTGGTTTTCTTCCAAAGGAAGAAAGGTAGAATAGCTCTTGGCTGAGCATCTAATAGCATCTTCCATACATGGAAAAGTGATTGAGTTTCTTTAGCACAGAAGTTCTCAAATTTACTTTGTGAACTTACCATGGGAAACTGAGAGTGAGGGTGTATGTGGCTCAAATTATATTCCCCCTTCCAAATTCATATATTGTGTCCCAACTTCCAGTCCCTCAGAATGTGACCTGTTTTAGAAATTGTTATTGCAGATATTATTCATTAAGATGAGGTCATTAGCATGGGTCATAAGCTAATGTGACTGGTGTCCTTATAAAAAGGGTAAATCTGAATGCAGATGTAAACACAGGGAGAATGCCATGACAACATGCAGATGGCCACCTCCAAGCCAAGGAGAAAGGTCTGGAACAGATTCTTCCCTCACAACTCTCCGCGGAACTAATACTACCCACACTATGAGTTTAGGCTTCTAGTCTCCAGAACAGTTGTTCAAGTCAGCTAGCTTCCGATATTCAGTTCTTTGAAATGTAATTCAAATTTGGATAATTCAAATTTGGCCATAAGCATCCATCTTTTTATCTTTTATCTTTTATAGTTGTTTTTTCTGATTAGAAGGGCCATATGTTTTGGTGTAAACAAAAAATAAAATAAACAATTTTAACAGAGTTAAAGTATCCCTTAATCCCAACCCTATACCTTCCTCTCTCCTCCAAGATAAGCACTACAACAACACTGTGGGCATTTTTTTCCAAAATTGTTTGACAGATACAGCATGAAAATGGGATCTTTATTGTTTTCAATAGAAATGGGATCTTTATTGTGTCATCATAAATCCTTTTCATATCAGCATATCAAACTTTGTATCTTTTATCAATAACTATGTAGTATAGCAATATACACATATACTTTTTGTGCAATATAGATATTTGGGTTGATTCTAATTTTTTATTACTACAAACAATTTCTGCAACTTATATATTCTTGTTTAGGAAGTTATTTGAGAGTTTCTGTAGGATCAATACTAGAATTGTAATAGCCAGAATAGTTTAATTAATAACATTTTAAATTATAATAGGTATTGCCAAATGATTCTACAAAAGTTTTATATTAATTTGTGTATCTATCAACAATATGAGAGTAACTGTTCTCCCAAACATTTGGTAGAGAATAATCTAATTTAAATATTAATATTTGTCTTTCCAACTCAAAATATTTCTTTTGAATGGATTTTGGATTTCCTGAGGTTTAACATACTTTATATTGGATATTTTTATTTTTATTCTATGAAATATGCACTCATATCATTTGTCCATTTTTCTTTGCAATGTTTCATTTCAGACATTTAAAACTTCTTTGTATGCCATAAATAGCAATTGTTCCCTGTGGTGTTTCAATATTTGTTTCCTGGTCTTCTTTAGTATTTTGACTTTGTGGTAGTTTTTTGACATGAAATTTTAATTTTCCGTTGAGTCAAATTAATCAATTTTTATGCCTTCAAGGTTTGCTGTCATATGTAAATATCTTCCTTACTCAGTTACGTTTCCAAGAGCAACTGCAAGTGCCCGTGTCAGTGGTTTGTGCCATCTAGTTATGAGCTCATCTGTCCTCTGATGTGGGAACGGCTGTTTTCAGGACCTGGATCACAAAATAAGCAAATTAAATTGGTTAGCTTACTATAGTTGTTGTTCAGAATGCCGGTTTGAATGTTATTTTTACCACAAAGACTTCCAGCTTCTCCCAGGAACTCCTAGACTAGACCCTGGATCAGTATAAGGCCAAGAGAACAGAGTGAATACTTTTCCAATTAAACTGAGATAACCATTAGACATGATATCAATGGACCAAGTAAACCAAAACTTGCTCCCAAAGGAAGGCATACATACTTGTTGCCCTAGTGCACTATGTCAAGTATAACCTTTACCTCTGCTCTAGAAACCCCACTTAGTAGATCTTTTTACTCATTGGAGATGATTTCATCACTTAGTATAGAACTTCATAGCCTCTGAAATAATAAAGAAAAATAAAGAAAGAAACAAAACTCAGTTTACATATGGCTATGATGTATGTATGTGAATATGTGGATTTGTGTGTTTGTGTATTAGCCCTTCTCTAGTTTTCTATGAGCTTTTTTTTTGCAAGGAGATCCTTGTTAAAGGCATCCTATTTCAAAGAACTAAATAATTTAAATGCAAATAGTTGAATCACTGACCACCATCATACAAAACTTCCTTATGCACCATCACAGTAGAATTTCTCTTTGTTTCTCTGTAATAGCATAATCATAGTCCAGCTTCTTGAAAGTCAGCCACCATCTGCTTGTGTTCATGTGTTGCAGTGGGAGTTGGATCTCAGTCATTATGGCTTTTGGAGAAGCCTGCAGGAAAGAGACTGAAAGTTCACGGGTCAAAGGGTCCAGATTTTAAACAGAGTTTAGTTTTTTCTTCCTGCTTCAGCACAGCGGGGGTGTATTTCCCATAAGAGGCTTTTTTTTTTTTTTTTAAAGAACAGCCATAGTAAGGAGTCACTTCATAGAGAATTAGTAAGATCTCCCCAGGAAGTTTTAATTTAGTGCAAATGATTGGGTCCTGGATGGGTGGGTCACAGTATAAACTCTCCCCCACCCCCTACCACCATACTTTAAGAAGAAACACAGTAGGACTCAGGAAAAAAAAACAATTTATGATGAGCATTTACCACATAAAAATACTTTGTAGTTGTTATTTTTAAAGTCCCAAGATTTCAAGAGGAAAGACTTGTTTTTCTTAGGAAAGATTAACAGTGAGATGCTAGTATGGTGATGGCCAAAGAGAACATTCTAAGGGATTACACAGTCACTTCTCAGGGCTTGAGGAAGCAGGAGACTTCCCTGCGTTTATTTGGAAAAGAGCGCCAAGAGCAAAGAAATTAAAGTTGTTTGAGGTAATATTAGAAAATTGTTTATTTAAAGGAAGGAAGCATTGCAAATGAGTGATATTATTATTTTGATCCTTAGGATGAAAATTTAGTAATCAACAGTAAAGAAATATGAATAAAAGAAAAGGCAATATACCTAATTATTTGAACGCATTTACTTTGCAGCTTAAAACTAAAACTATTAGTGAATTTAATGGTGGTTCTACCTACTGATAAATTACTGTAAATACCAAACACATATTCCATTTGCCCTGATCACTCTGGGTTCAAATCTTGGATAAATTTGAGTTTATCCTTTAAGAATATCTATCAGAGTCTAGATATCAATTTTGTATACTTTTAAATGGTTTAATAGGTAATTAAAGAAAATGTCTATTAATCCTCTTAGACTAAATGTTTCTCTAGAAATAAACAGTGATAACAGCCTGAAATGCATATAAAGCATAATACCCTAATATCTTTCTTTTATTTTTTTTTAATATTTAAAAAGAATTTTTTTTTAGATTGATTGGTGTGCAGTCACACCCACTTTTTTTTCTTTTTCTTTTTTTCTTTTTTTAAAGATTTTATTTATTTATTTTACAGAGGGAAGGGAGGGAGAAAGAGAGAGAGAGAGAGAAACATCAATGTGCGGTTGCTGGGGGCTGTGGCCTGCAACCCAGGCATGTGCCCTGACTGGGAATCGAACCTACGATGCTTTGGTTCGCAGCCCCCGCTCAATCCACTGAGCTACGCCAGCCAGGGCAATACCCTAATATCTTTCAAATGGTAGATAACAACCTTGAAACATGGGAAAAAATACTTTCTTTTTTCTGTAACTGTTAGTGTATATTATATTTGAGATGTTTTTATTTACAAAGGTCTTTTACATGTTAGTCATTAGTTTGAATTCTGAGGTATCAGTATCTATGACACTTTAAATGTCTTTGGCCAGACAAGTAAATGAACTGGTCAGTAGAATATCAGTGAGTAAATAATAAGGGTCTATAGTGTTTACCTTAAGAGCATAGGACTCTGTGGCCCCAGAAGAGAGTGTGTATGAGAGCTGTCACTCAGAAACCTCTTCTTCACTCTTCCAAACCATGTAAGTTATGGTCTGCTGAGGGGCCACCCTCACATGTAAGTCCCTCAGGACTCTCCCAGGCTGCCAAGAAACAACAAGTAACATGGACGGCAATTTCTGATAAAGGGGACAACACTCTCAGATGCCGAAGGTACACATCCATGCTATAAGGGCAGTGGCTCACTCTGCATAGCTGCACCATGACCATGCACACCCCATCTCCATGTGGAGAACTAGTGTTCACAACCCAGTTTTAGCCAAAGAGAACCTGGGTGTTTTCTCAAGCCATCAGTTGATAATGAACTCGATTTAAATGCAAAAATAACTACAAAGAAAGAGTTTTGGCTCATAGGAAAATGATTAGGATGGCAAAAGCTCTGCTAAGATGGGCTTTGAAAGGAACTAGCTGAAGCAGAGTAGCTCTCTAGAGGCAGCTGAAGATTTGCCTTTCCTTAGACTTAGAGAAAAGGAATATCCCAGCCAGTCTGTCAGACCACCTCAGAGAGCTCATGGCTCAGGCCAATTTTTGTTTCTTATCCAATGTCTGTAATATGGTCTTTCAGTTATCAGTTACGGCTTTTTTTAGGTAAAACTTCTGAAAATGACCATTGCATATAAATGAAATATCAGAACTGGCTAATAACAACCACACACACCTGGTAACTCATAAAATAATGCAAACATTAAGCAAACAGTAATTTCAGCCTTGGCTGGTGTGGCTCAGTGGATTGAACACCCACCTGCAAATCAAAGAGTTGCTGGTTTGATTCCCAGACTGGGGCACATACCTGGGTTATGGGCCAGGTTCCCAGTAGGGGGCATGTGAGACACAACCACACATTGATGTTTCTCTCCCTCTCTTTCTTCCTCCCTTGCCCTCTTTAAACATAAATAAATAAAATCTTTAAACAATTTTTAAAAAAACAAAAACAGCAATTTCACTTTTAAAAAAATGGAGATATCTTCCTCACCTACTTCTACTCATGATGCCAGAAATACTCTAATACAAAAAGGTTTAAAATCAATTTGCCTTTTAATAATTTTAATGCATAATCATAAAGGGCAAGTAAATATGTTCAAGCAAAGATGATAAAACAACAAATACATTAGTTCTTCTTACCATAAAAATATAGTACTTCTTATTGTGATTATAACTGTGCTAACATACAGTTTTATTAAGATATTTTACAGCTAACCTTGGTAGTTAAATATGTTAAATTTGTATCTTTTTCAGAGTATATATTAATTGAATTAGTAAAAAATATTTTGTAACACAATCCTAGCTAAGTAAATGATAGAATAATATGAGGCCACAACAATATAAATATCATGAAAAACCACAAACTCCAACCAGATTCTCAAACACAATTCCTGCCATGAAAGGACAGCCATGTTAGTCTGAAGACTATATTGGGCTGTGAGCAATAAAAGTCATGAGCATGCCAGGAAACCAATAAATACTGTGGGTGGGGGCGGGGGGGGCCTCTGCTTGCAGGGCCCCCTGACTGCCATGGAAAAGAATAAGTCTACCAAGACATGATCTGCTTGGGAAGGAAAGGTGGCTGATCTCTCAAAGAAGGGCCAAGAGCCTGTTCCTCAATGGGCTTTTATTGGGTTCATTTGTACAGGAGTACAGATAAAGCTCATTAATCATTGCCAGGCAGTAAGGATCAAACAATACATAACAAAGAACTATGAGGGGCTATTCTGAGTCAGGGTCAGATAGCTAAAGAGCTGTAAAACTTTGAGGAACAAACTTACTTCTTGTTTGGAACCTTATCATTTAATTGAGAGCATTCTAAACAAAGCAGGTTTCATAGGATTTTAAATATTCTTTCTTAGGCCTGATTGCCCAGGGATCCTGCCCTTTCCAGCACAGGGCTGCACCACCCTGTCATTGTTTCAGACTTAAGTCAGGCAGGGGAAGTAAGGCAGCCAAGAGATCAGGAGACTTCTTACAGATAGAATGAGGACTCAGGCTTTGTCAAAGCCCAGGGGCAAGGGTCCATCACCCCCTTTTGCTGTAACCCCCCAAGGTCCTTACCTGGGGGCCTCCCATGTGATTGTGCCTGTCTTAGGTTGTTCCCCCTTTGGGGAATCTTACCCATCATTGGCTAACTGACCAAGCATTGGGGGCCAGTTATGGATGAAGTAAAAGGAGCAGAAGCGGCACTCCTGCCAGGGAAATAAGCTTTGTCTCCTTAGTGGCTTAGGGTCCAAAGGTCGCTCCCTCCGCCTTAGCCTTGGTGGGGGTTACAGCTTCTGAAACCAGGCAGGGTGGTTCCCAACAAAATACATTTCCAGATTGCTCTTCTTGGTCATTCCTGATTCACTCTTCCTGATGCTGCCCTGTTGTCCTGAGCCCTCAAATCACAGCCTCTAGTTATTATCCCCTTTTCCTGAGTCAAAAGTAAATCAAGATCTCAGTGTATACCTGTGAAACCCCAGTGACAAAAAAATGAGAGGGTCATCGGTTCCTCCCCACATGTCATTAAGAACAATCACATGCCTTTAAATACGTAGGGAAGGGATGGGCTGGTGGGTAGACATATATATCTATCCAATGGGCTTGGGGGAAAAAAAGTTGCTTTTGATATCATTTGTACTAGCATCAACAAGGCTATCTTTTTGTGGATTTCAGTACTAGAAAGTGACACAGTGGCACCCTCACCTACCAGTGGGCTATCATTTTGGCTAGTCTGACTATTTTTGAGGTGTTTTATTTCTTGACAATACCAAATCAATAAACCTAATTTGCAGCAACATACCACATTACAGCATTTTATATCACACTTCCAAGAACCAGCAGTCTAAAATCTTGACAACCTAAGCCTTGTACCAACTTGTGACATTTAGATTTTTTCCAGTAAAAATGTGAAGTTTTTTTTTTTAATATACAATACAGTACCTGTTTTCCGTGCTTCTGTCAACAGGATCATTATTCAAAGCCATCACTTAGGCTTTTAAACTTTACAATTATTATCTTTACTTTTATAGCTATTATCTCCTCTCCAATATGCTCATATCTTACCAGGCACAAAGTCCAATGGTTCTTCAGAACGTCATCGGCTTTTGCCCCTATCATTCATTGCCTGGATTATCAGAGTTGTTTTATAATTCATCTCACCCCTTCTGCCTTCAATTCATTCTACCCAAACACCACCAGACTAGTCTTCAAGAAATCTTAACTTTTTACTTCACTTGCCTTTTAAAAAGTTTTTAATGACTCAAACTGGCATTCACATCCCTCCACAGTCTCCCAAGTGTTTTCCAACCCAGCTTTCCAAGTGTTTCTCTCACGTCTCTACAAAGTGGTGAGAGATAAGACTTCTCATACACCCTAAAACCACCACAGTAATGCTTCATTCCATGTCTTTATCCACATGCTGCTCTTCACCAAGAATATATTTCCCAGTCTTCTCTGTGGGTGTTCAATGTGGTGTGGTGATGTTTTATTGAGTTGTACACTTGAAATCTGTGTGGTTTTGTAAACCAATGTCACCCCAATAAAGTCAGTTTAAAAAATAAACACACACACACACACAATTATACTTGACCTTTAAGGTTCAGCTCAAATCCAACCTCCTCCATAAATTTTCCAAATATTCCTGTCTCACAGAGATTTTTCCCTCTGAATTTCTCCTGTTCACTTTCTCTCCAGACATAATCTGTGCATTTAATTGTGTCCTTTGTAGCCATATATATATATATATATATATATATAAACATATACAGATATATCCATATATATACATACATATATTTTCCTTGTGTAATTGCTATTATAAATGAATATTATGTGACTTGCTTTGTAACATACTACCAATATATATTAAAGATCTATCCCTATGATACCTTTTGGGTACTGGGTGGCTATTTATTTCTGTATGTCTTTATTTTTCAAATTTTCTAAGATAATCATGTATAAACTTTGTAATGACATGAAAAAGTGTTATGTTCAGACCACAAAAACAAACAGACAAAAATATGTCAACATGAGGTATCATAACCTCACCTGTCTAAGTAGGAAAAACTAAAGAATTCTAATAGTGAAAAAAATGCATGAAGAGAGAGTTCAAAATTATATCACCTTTAAAACTTAAAAATTTTTATAAAATAAGTCATAATAGCTTGTCCACAGCAATATTTATATTTTTGTTCAATATGCATTTAAGTACCTACCAGGCTGTAGGATTGTGGAATACAAGCACATAAATGAATTAGCCCTAATCCCTGCTCCAGGTTGACAGTTTACAGAAGTATGCAGTAATGACCTTAGGTATATTTGTGTTTCTTTCCTCAAAGATCTCATTGCAAAGAAAAGAAAGCTTTGAAAGAAAGTCATTTGACAATAGGGTTAACCTGTCAGCCACAGGGTTACAGATAAGAATCTATTGTTTTACAACATACAAATTCACTATCTAGAAAACTGATACCTTAGCTTAAAGCATTTTTGACTTTTTAAAATATCTTCATAACTGTTACTTCATGTTACAATCACACAACCCTTGTTGGCGGGTAAAGTATCTGCATTTTGTGGATAGAAAAACAGACATGAGGTGGTCCCGTGACTTGCCTTAACTCACCGAGCTAGCAAGACAACAATGGAAATCTCCTGGGTTCTAATTTTATATCTTCTCCCTGCACCAAACTAATTAATGAAACTTCATATCGATGAGAAAGATTGAGTTATGGTTTCAGAATAAATTTTAGCATCTGAACTAAGTTATAAATGAGTTCCATGGTGAGGGCCGGGGGTACAGTGAGCTCTGTTTTATGGCCAAGATGATGTGGCGCACTGAGGGTGCTAGTCTCTTTCTCAGGATGATTCCCAAGGATGAACCAGAAGAGAGATTTGTTTAAGCACATCCCACTTGATAAGCACAAATAAATTCATTCAATTGCCTATATTACATTCTAGAACCATTCAAGCAACACCACCATCACATACATGGAAGAACCCAAACTAGAAACAAACCTGTACGTTCAGGCACATGCAATGTTTCAAAAAATGCTGATTTTAATATCTGATCAAATACTGAGAATGAGTGGGGGTAGGAGATATACACACAGATAGGACCATCTGTTACTTATTTAAGTCATTCTTAGACAAGAATATATTACTTTTCAGAGGAAAAAATATTGTTCTTTCCAGAGGAATAGGAATGTGACATAAACAATGAGATGAGATAAAGCTGTTTATATCAAGGGGTGAATCAGATTATTACACTGAAAAATAGTACACATTTCCTGTTATTGCTGCTATAAGTAAAACAATATTTGAGAGACAAATTGCCATGTTACTATTTTTGAAAACCCCAGGCTCTTCTATAAGTAATGACATCTTGGTAGACTGAAACTAACCAAGTGCAGACATTATCTCCATCTACATAATTTAAGGGAGGAAAAAAACCAATTGCTTCTCCTTCAAAAATGAGTATGCTTCTTCCTTTAAAACTTAAGGAATTTAGAAAAGCTTACATTTAAAACAAACAAAAACCACAAACAGGGGAGGGAAGCCATAAAGGCAAATATGCTCGCAGTGGAACTGAATGTAAAGCCCTGACCCTAGAGGCAACATTCTGGGCCATGCACAGCAGGCAGGCACCCAGATCTGAAGGGCTCGCAGCAGTCCACAAGCCCTGAGGGGCCTCTGCAACTACAGCCTCAACAAGACTTACGGCAGCAAAGACTGGCATCCTCACCTGTGACAGCTGGCAAAGCACATTTCCAGTGTTGACCACACACTGACACACATGCAGCTGGCAGACCTGAGTGCCCATGGAAACAACACTGGGTCTCAACATGGATAGACACTGGCTTCAACAAAAGCTCAAGAAGCTCAAGAACCATCCCACCCCACTTCCTTATTTAGTAGCTCACCTAATCTCACCTCTTAGCAACTCCCTAATTTGCCAAAGGATAGGAGCAATTGTAGCCACAAGCTTGCAATGTCTGCTGCTTCCTAAAGCTCAGCAAGAAAAATGGCTCCAAGCCCTCTCCTCTCTTGTTGGCAACTGGGAGAATATCTGTGTCTCAAACATGAAATGACCACCGAGCCGCCAAAATCACTTTGAACAATAGCCTAACAAAGAAACAATCTGGTAACCAATTGTCTAGGTTTACCCTATGCTCAGTAGTTTCCCAGAACACAGGACTTAGAGTGTAACCACAAAGAAAGTCTTGGCAAACCAGGACCACTAGTCACCCTATGAACATTATTAAGGTACTGAAATCAGCTCCTCTGGCTCCTACCTTTGAGAGTCCTTCTTGACAGATTCCTTCTGCCATAAGAAAAGAGAGGCTGCTCCAGGAACCACAAAAGTCCCCCTCAGAGCTCTGTAATCACCATGGTCTTGGTATAGCTTTTGTCTGCAAGTAGTTTATGTCTCCCTGTTAAGTGGTAAGTGGTTTGGATGGTTAACATTGCTTTGCAGAAATCCTTAAAGAAGAAAAGTTCACCCAAATGGTGTAGAGAGGAAGGAATAGGTCTAGAGCAGTGGTTCTCAAAAGGGCAGTTTTGCCCCCAGAAGACATTTGGCAATATCTGGAGATAATTTTGGTTGTCACAGTTGAAAAGAGAATGCTTATGGCATCTCATGGATGGAAGCCAGGGGTGCTACTAAATTATCCTATAATCTCCAAGACAGCCCCCACTACAAAGAATTATCTACCCAGAATGTTAGTAGTACCAAGAGTGAGAGACCCTGGTTGATACTGCTGAAGGCCTGATCACCAAAGAGTTAGGAAAAGTTGCCTCAGAGGCTCATCTGTTTGACTACAGGCCTCCCCAAGGACCTCTAGGCTGACATACATCTGACATTCCCATGCAGCAAGGTGTGCCTGGCTTTGGACACAATGAATGATGTGGGTGAAGTTTATCTTAGAGTCTTTCCTCTCCCTTCTTTATTCTTTTTCTTCCCAGAATGCCTGATCTTGACCTATCACTTCCTTACTCCCAGTAGCCCATAACTGGTCCTGTGAACAGACAGCAGAGGTTCTCCCCTTTCCAGGGGAGCTGCATTTCAAAGGGATATATGAAGAGCAGAAAGACCTGAACTCAAGAATGGAATGGGACTTCAAGGGCAGTGATCCATTTCTGGCCCTAGAATACAATTCTGGGACTATCTCAACTTAAACCTGGATCTCAGCAGGGGAGGAACATTTGATCAGAGATGCAGCCATCCATTGTTTAAGAGCCAACAAAAGGCACATATGGGTTCATGAAGGAGATCAAACCCTGACATTTGCCTTTCTTTGTTGAGGAGTCAAGTGAGCACCATCAGGTGAAAACATAATTGATTGCAGCCTGGAATGAAGAAGAAGGTAGGGACACATTTGGAGAGGACCCAGAGACTTTTTTCCTAGTGGCAGGGCCACACTGCACACCAATGCTTTCCAGTTAAAGACAGGAAGTGGATGATGGTGTATCTTGTTGAACCTATGAGGATAATTGAGAGATAATTAAAAATATAATGACCCAAATTGGGACAGAGGAAACACGTTGGTATTAACCTCCTTGCTCAAAAAGAAGGTTCCTTGAGAGTTTGTGGTCAGGTTTACTACTTATTTAAAAGATTCCACCTCCAACACTTGTTCCCTGACCTACTGGGAAATCAGCTTCTTATTGACTCAGAGGGATGAGTGCCAAGTCCTGATTCAACTGATGCCACTTCCTGCAGATATTCTACAGACCTGCTAGAAATGCCCCAGCCAAGGGACTAATTTACTTAAACTAACAGAATCTAGTTCAAATTTTTAAAATAATTGGCCAATTTTGCAACCCATCCCCTGAAATATCCAAAGTGTTGAATGCACACATTTCCACGAAAGATCATAGAATGAAATGTTTAAGGTACAATTTGCACTTGATTAGTTTGGTGGATTTAATACTTTATAACATAAAGGTTTGCCTTCTTAGAATAGTTCTTACAATTTTTATTTCAGGGACATATTACAGAGAGGAGTAGAGAAATAAACACCTGTCTTTGTTTCTCTCCTACTACTTCAATTGGTTGGTCTCCCTTGCTATGTCTCTGAACTGTTTCCAGTGAGAATATCAGAGATACTAAGAGGGCATTAGGAAGTTCCAAAGTTGCCCCATGAATCCCACTAATCCCAGAGTGCTTTCCTCTCCCTGTTAAGAACCATCACTGGAGGAGGCCATGAGGAACATGTTGTGGCCTCTGGGGCAGTTGGTGAGAAGGTAAGACCACTGTGTCCAGGTATCAATCCCATATTTTGTTTATATCATATACCCCTCCTCTGACCCTTCAGCTGCTCACATCTCTTCTCCTCTCCCCCTAGTCTCATTATAGCCCCTTCTTTTTCTACCCATTCTGAGATATGGCACAGCATCGTGGTAAAATGTATGTAGAAAACATATATTCATTTCCAAATATCCCAGACTTGAGTTTGAATGATCAGCTTGACCACACACTAATTGTGTAAACTTGGACAGATTTTAACCTCTGAGTCCACACCTATAAAAAGGTGACAATAATACTATGTGTCTCTTACATTTATTATTAGGAGTAAATGAAATACTAAGTCTTCAAAGTTTGGTGTTTGGTTGATGGTTATTAAATATTTGTCTCCTTTTTGCTATCTATCTATCTATCTATCTATCTATCTATCTATCTATCATCTATCTTATCTTTCTCTTCCCCTTTCCTGACTGAAATGAGAGCAGAGGAAAAGCAAAAATAACAAAGAAGACAGAGAAGGAAGAATCACAGAATTTTAGACCTGGAAAGAAATGAAAAGCTTATTCAATCCAGTCTCCTTATATTATAGATGAGGGCATTGAGGCTCGGGGAAGTGAAACAACTTGCTTAGACCATACAGCAAGTGCATGGGGGGAATTAATGACCCAAGACAACTTTCTCAGGCTTCCTCTGACCACACCACACTACAGACAAACCAAAGAGAAGGGGAGAGAGGAGGTGTGCATTTGCCATTTTTACATTATGTCTGATCCATATTTTATTTAGAAAATGTTTCTCTATAACTTTGTTAAAGCCTAAATTATTTTTATTAAAATCCTTCAAAACCGAGATTACTAATGGGTTCCTGCTTCTAATCAGCAATAAGTTCAAATTTTTAAAACAGCCGACTGATTGTGGACCACCTCCCAAACATCCGAAGTGTTGAATGTGCACATTTCCTATTTGGAAAACCAAAACATCTGTTCATCCTCTGGTTTGACTTTGCCCATCAACTGAATCTATGCCAATGCTGCCTTTGCCACCTTCCAGGCTCCCGGCCCTTCTGCTCTACCCGCAACATTGAAGCTAGTTTATTGGGGCCTTTCTCTGTGTGATTAAATAATATAATTTGATCAGACAATTCTCGCTAGCCTAAGGGCTGAAATGGAAGGTATCCAACTCACTCCTCACAATTCTGTTGTTTTGGGTAAAATGGGTAACTCAGCAATGACTTTCTAGAGAATATCCCATCTCTATTTCTCAGAGAGAAGAGGCTTCCTCCATAGGAGAGGAGTGTGTACGTTTGTGTCTTTGTGTGTGGGGGTAGGTGGAAAGAGGGGAGTGCCTTTCTTGTTCCCAGTGGCCCAGATAAGAGACTCCTCTGATTGCAACACCTGGGCCACTGTCTGTATTCTTTACTCCTGAGTCAGACCCTGTGGTCACGAATTTGTTCTTCAAAAACTATTCTTAAAATAAACATGCATGACTAACTATGAGATAAAGTCAATGATGCAGTTGATGGGACTTATCTGATACCAGTTCAGTGCTGAAGAGAGAGATCTTTGCCATCAATTTCCAGACTAATAAAAAAGGAAAGAATTTAGAGTATGTATGGGTGGCTCGGTGAGGTCTCAGAAACCTCCACCTTTCCACTCTTTGTCAGCTCCCCAAGACCTGCTTGTCCAAATTCTCAAATTAAAAAGGATAGACTTTGTTGTGCATTCTACCTCCCTTCAGATAGCCTACAAAAGCAAAGACCCACATTGGTTAAATGTACCTCCCCATCCTTAAACATATGGTTTTTAAAATTATTTCTAAATGAATTATGGAAAGGATAGGATAATTTATTGCTATAAATTATTAAACAAGACAGTCAAAATATGCATTCATTTATTCATTCTTTATTCAGTCATTCAAAACATAAGGATGTAATGAATTGTGTATTTTGGAGTCAGAAAGACCACAGTTAGAATCTTAGCTCCACCACCTCCCAGTTTAAATATTCTGGGAAAGCTATTTAACTATCTGAGTCTCCATACCATTTCTTGTAAAAATTAGGAAAATAATACCAACATCATAAGTGTGCTGTAAACATTAAACAAGATAATGCATGTGAAGTGCCCAGCACAATACAGCCACTCAATAAAAGTGCCTTGCCACAGAATTCCAGCACAACAGCATCAGTCAGCAGTTTGCATTAGATAAAAGTCTAGCCCATAAATTGTGTCTAATGTTGACATCTGATGTATAAAAATCTGTGTTGCTCTTGTACATGGCTGTCTTAATTTCTACTTTGCCTTGTCCAACTTCTCGGCAGTTTCCTGAGTCCCAGCCTTGGGGCTATTTCTGGCTTCTCACCTCATCTCTGACAGACTAACTGTTTCTAGCCAAAGCATTTCATCTGCCGCTCCTCAGCCGAAGCAGAGACAATGACCAGGCTGGAACCACCCTTCGTGCTCAGCACAACTAGCCATGTAAGTCAAAGCTCACAGGGAAAGGGGTTGCTCTTGGCTGCAAAGGACATGTGGCAGCAGCTGGACCAGGCAGTACAGTATCCCAGGGGGTATTTCATTCTGTGAAAATTGAGAATGAGTTTAAAAGATTATTTACTTCCAACTTTCTAATTTTCAAGACAGAAGAAGGCCCAGAAAAGTTAGAGTTACATAGTTAGTTATGGCTAGATTTCATCTTCCTCCATTACTCAGATATAAATAGCTGCTTGACATACTCCCAACGACCCCCATACTTCAAAAGATTAAGTGCTTGTATAGACAAAATCCTGTATTCCACTACAACAACTTAATGATTTCCTGATGATATACAATAAGTCCAGATTATAACTAAACAGCATTTTATATTTTGAAAACTGACACTATTTGGGAGCCAATTGCAACTTTAGGAATTGGAATGTAGTTAACACCTGGGCCAGAAGCCACAAGGTGATACCACACCTTTACACGCCCAGAGACTTCCAAAGTGTATCTTTGGGGGCTGTCTCCATGACCACACAGCTGAGAGATAGGAGGAGGAAGCATTCAAGTTTGCCTCACATCCATCTGTACCCTGAAATCCAATATCTTCTTTTATAAAAATGATACATAGGATATGGTTAAAAATAAGTTCAAGTAAAGCCAAGAGAGTAGTGTATTACTCAGAGTTCTCCAGAAAAACAGAACCAATGGGACAAATGTCTATATATATAGAGAGAGTTATTTTAAAGAATCAGCTGATGTGATCAGGAGAGCAGGCCAGTCTACAGTCTACAGGGCATGCCAGTAGTCTGGGAAGTCAGATAGGATTCTTAGGCCTGAAGAAAGCAAAATTCCTTCTTCTCTGAGAAACCTTAATGTTGACTCTTCAGCTAATTAGATGAGTTTAAGATTAAGAGGATAACCCTGCTTGACTTTAAGTCAATTGATTGTAATTGTTAATCACAAGTAAAAATAGCTTCACAGCCACCTCTAGACCCATGTTTGAGCAAACAACTAGGCACCACAGCCTAGCCAAGCAGACACATCAAGTTAAGCATCACAAATGGTGTCCCACCCCACCCCGGTTTATTTCTACCTTTCCCAAGAGCTTGGCCCATTAAATGGCCAATCTCATCCTTCCAGAAAACGGCATTCGTTCTACTTGTTTCAAAAGCTCTGTTTGTAAGAAAGCACTGGACTTTCTTTATTCTTGTCATTTATTTAGTCTTGTTTCTATTCCAGGGTCTATGGTAATCATTTTATGCACATGATCTTATGTAAGTACTTTCAGTATCCCCATGGTGTCAGAACTGTTATTATCCATTTTAGAGATAAGACGATGAAGTCCCAAAATAGTAAGATCCCTTCTGTTGAATAAATTTGATGACAAGAACTTTTCA
Source organism: Tonatia bakeri (assembly GCA_004024845.1). Lineage (NCBI taxonomy): Eukaryota > Metazoa > Chordata > Mammalia > Chiroptera > Phyllostomidae > Tonatia > Tonatia bakeri. The sequence continues at coordinate 195,855 of PVIA01002342.1, read as the reverse complement.
ACCTGCTTGCAGGAAAACAAAACCATTTGATTTGTTTTTATTGAGGACTTAGATGAAGAAACAACCTCAGAAAAGTTCCAAAGGCATCCCTGGCACCAGATATTATTTAAAGCACTAGTGGTCTAGAACCCTTGAGCGACACCAGAGGGGCCTCATCTGGGCCATGTTTTCTTCACCTCCCTGTGTAAATGGAATATTCCCACTCTAAATTATTTATTATTTTATATTTCCAATTAAGCTATAATGTGACAGGTGAGCTATTTTACAAGGCAATAAAAAAAAATAATCATGCTCCCCAGTGAGTAAACTACAAGGCCAAAAGTTGAGTTGTTTTTATGAGAAAGAGAACCATATTCCTGCATTAAATATAGTGGGCTCATCCTGTTATTGCTGCTACAAGTAAAAACAGCTATAGAAAAGAACAAGATAAACTGGTTACCAGCCTTCTTGAAAGCACTTGTATTTAGAATGACAAAATTGTCTGTGTTTGCATAAGGAGCAAAAATGATTGCTGGAAAGGGTGGAGGAACTGAAGCCCTATCCCCAAATTAGGGCCTCAGGGATAGAGGGAGGTGTTGAAAGATTCAGAAGCAAAAAAGACTCTCCCTGCATATATGAATGGCAGAAAAATGCAATAGTAGATTAACTGACTTAAGGGTCCCATCTTCTTAACATGATGAATAAAACATAGATCAAATTCAAATTAACTCTTCTATGGAAAACTAAAATGATATTATGAGCCCTGCCTTGTCATTATGGTGGTTTATGGGAAGCCAGGGTGGCTACATATGGCCACCAGACGGGATTTGGTCTTCCAAACAAAAACAAAGTACACCAAAAGCTAACCCATCAGGAAAGCCAGAATAACTTACCTGCTGAGCGACTCCAAGCATTTCAGCTGGAAGCAGCCTGGAAGTAGCTGGTGATAACTGATTCCAGGGTGAGAGGGGAAGGAGCTAGGGGAGTGTTATCAGAGCTGTTTTTCTCTGTCCCTGGTACAGGCCCTGTGTGCACTGTGGGTTGTCTGTCTAGGAAGGTTGTAGGAAGTGGGAGGGAAGGAGCATGCAGAGGAAGCCGATGGCATTTTCACTGATTGAGCCAGGTCCACAACTCAGAAGAAAAGTGCCCTCCTTCTGAACTTTGAAGGCAGCCTCTATAAGAATAGATCTTCTTTTCTGTCTTGTATTATTCAGTCTGAGTCCCTTCTGCTAAGAACAATGTCTGGCCACAGAGGGTACTTCATGTCTTAGTTGCATGCAAGGATGACTAAGTGGTTGGTTGAAACTATGAAACTTTATTTTATTTTTTAATTTTTTATTGTTTAATTATAGTTGTCCCCATATTTCCCCATTACTCTCCCCTGTCCTACCCACCCTCACCTCTCACATTCAATCCTTCTCCCCCCATTGTCTTTGTCTATGAAACTTACACCGTCAGCCTCAAAAGAAATCAGTCCTACCTCCCCCCACTCTGTTAAATAATTTGATCTCTTCAAAAGTTCAAAAGGAGCTTTCCCCAATACATACAAAAGAAACATTGTCATATTCTCCCAGCTTTCTTGGAAACCTTTCACCAGTTATCTGTTTAATTTCTTCTCAAAGTACCCTCACCTTTTGCTTTCTTCTCTGCTTTTAGGCTTCCTTCTTTCGAAGGCTAGTTCATGTTGGTTTTTAAGTCTTTGTACTCAGCATCCCCAATTAGAACAAGACCATCTTCTGGCCAGTAATGTTTGTGGATTTCACTCCCTTCCTGAAATCCTTGCATGTATTAATAGGGGTTTGTCATAAAGAAAAGATTACCACCTAAAAAAGTCAATGCATTATATAGGTTCTATCAGTTTGCAAAGAATAAGAATGTGTTTGGAATAACTTGGGTGGTAAGATTTATTATTGCAAAAATATACACTGTGGTAGTAGTGTCTTAGCCCATTTGGGCTGCTATGACAAAATACCATAGACTGGGCAATGCAGACAACAATTATTTCTCACAGTTCTGAAGGCTAGAAGTGCTACCAAATTTAGTGTCTGGAGAATTCATTTTCTGGTTTGCAGACAGCTACTCTCTTGCTGTAACCTCACATTGCAGAGAGAGATCTTGATTCTCTTTCTTTTTCTATGAGTACCTCATTTTCATACCCTAATCTAACCCTAACTGCCTCCCAAGGCCCAATCTACAAATACCATCACATTGGGGTTTAGGAATTTAACGCATAAATTTGGGGGGTAGAGGGGAACAAACATTCCGTTCATAGCAGGTAGCCAGTCTCCTAGCATGGTCACCATCAATTTTTTTACCTCTCAGTGAGCACAGGCTATTATAGTTCATGTCCAAAAGGTAGGACCTTTTTCCTCTTCCTTGGATTTTGAGTGGCCTTACACCTTGCTTTAGAGCAACAAAATGTGACAGAAGTGATGTGCCAGTTCTTAAGCCTAGCCTTTAACCCTTTTTCATCCTGCTGCTTAGAAGCCAATCTCTATTCAAGATGGTCTGACTATGCCTAAACCAACAAGCAGCAAGAAGCCCAAGTTAGCCACATGGAGACAAACAGATACCAAAGAGCAGACACATGAGTGAAAGCTGTTCGGACTTTCTAGCTCATTCCGACAGTCAGACTAAGTCGGGAACAAATGAACCCCACCTACTACATGTAAGATAGAGTTTCTGAGCTCTGCCAAAATTCTTGACTCAGAATTTTCAGAAATCACGTCAATTTCAAACACTAAACTTTAAAATATATTGATATGCAACAATAGATCAATAGAACATATTGAAAATTTTTTTTTTAATGTTTTTGGAGAGCCCTGGCTGGTGTGGCTCAGTGGATTGAGCAACGGCTTGTGAATCAAAGGGTCACTGGTTCGATTCCCACTCGAGGGCACATGCCTGGGTTGCAGGCCAGGCCCCCAGCAGGGGGCACTTGAGAGGCAACTGTACATTGATGTTTCTCTCCTTTTTCCCTCCCTTCCCCTCTCTAAAAGTAAATAAAATTTTAAAAAATAAAAAGAAAAATTTTTTTTTTCAGAAAAGTGATCCCACAGCCACAAAACTAGGAGTTCTTGTACCTAAGGCTCTTTTCTGCATTTTTATGTATTTCTCGAATCTTACCCAACTCCCCAGTCCCTCTTAGTGGGTCTCCGTTCGTAATCCTTGAGCTAGGGTCATGTTGTTCAGTTACCCCCCACGTCAGAGTTCTAAAATCAAAGCAACTTGTAGTCACTACTTAGCTTAGGGATTGCTGATTTAGGATTAGAAATGAGTCCTTGAGGATAAACTGGCCTGGCACATGGTCACCCCATTTGGGAAATAATGGCTGCTACTCTGGCAGACATGGGAGAACTGGGATTGTATTATTCCCTGTTTATTCCTCTTGGTCTCCTCAAGCTAAAAAGAGTACACTAGGCCTGAACTCCAGTTTGGTGCCAAAGTTCCTGCTTGCTCATATATTAATATAGACTCCCCATAATTTGGGGGATGCTGTGAGTCACAGAGACCAACAGGAATAAAAAGGACCAAAACTCTTGCCTTCAACGACACAAAACATTTGCCTTTAATATGTTAAAAAGATTTTTGGCTTTTCTAGAGTTGGAGGCATGACTATTGTCATGGAGCATTTTTCTCAGGCTTCAAAAATCTTATGGATTCAATTTATGAGTTTGGATATAGACATTAATATTATTCTGTCATTGGGAAAACAAGTGAAGTCTAAGAATTGCTTGGAATTACCAAGACTCCAAAGAAATCTCTCTACCTGTACACAGTGCAAATCAGAATTAAGGGCAGCACCTTGTCTTCACAGCTCCACCTGCAACTTCGAGTTTTGTAAGTGTGTATGTGTTTTTGATTTGAGGTTTCCCCCTGGAAGAGGTCATGCATCCTCATGGTCTTTCCCACATCTGATGTGTCTCTTGTTCTATTAGAATGAAATGAAACCTACTCCCCAGACAAAGATTGTTGTCTCCTAAAGATGTACCTGGAGAATGAAATGCTATTGTCAGGGGTAGAACATGGACCTTAGATGATTAATAAGCACAGGGTTCTGTCCTTTCCAGTAAGCACTCTGGCTAAAAAAGTCAATCCATAGTATTAAAAATTAAATATACATGCCAAAACTGTTATAGATTCATCATGGGTAATCCCTTTCTTCCCATCATTTCATGAAGTTTAATTTTTCTGGTCAAAAGAACCAGAGAAATTTGTGATTTCACAGATTTTCCTGGCAATAAAAGAAAAGAAATTCACTCCCACCCCTGGAAAATCCCAATGGGACTTATGGTGCAAAGCTGCATGAAAGTTAAAAAAAAAAAAAAAAAAAAACTTTGGGTAAATTTATTGCTTACAAAAATGTATTTATTAAACAGACTTTTTACTGTTGAAAATTTTCACTGTGAGCCAGTTATAAAGCATTTGGAGCAAGAGAAACACCAGTCACCCTGGACATAACCATCAACTTGGTGAACTCCGTCTCTGGCACCTCAAGTTTTCCTTTCTCAACCCATTTCTTCTTTCCTAGGAGCTTCACTATTTTGTTCATGGCAAGAGGGTCAACCTGTGCCTATCTTCTACCAACTCTGTCATGCTAGAACGGGACAGCAGGTGTTTACCACTGAGAGTGAATTCATGCTAAGGATTTCTTCACTAATTATATAATAAAAAGAGTGGAGGTAGAGTTTCCCAAGCACCCAACATTACTCCATGAAGGATGATGCCAAGTCTTCTCATGTGGAGGCCAGTCTAAGGGCAGGGAATTTTACAGGGTCTTCCTGTGGAATCCAATAAAGCAGTGGTTCCCAAATGATGAACTAACTTGTGGAATCTATTTTCTTAAAGAACGCTGAGAATGAAGCTACTGTCATGCACAGGGGAGGAGAGGGGAAGCCTGGATATGGATATGTTTAATTCAGTATCATTTCCTCAATTCGTTAAACAAAGGCATCATGCTAGGCAGTGCTAGGACTAGGAGGTGCCTCTAATAAGTAAGCATGGCCCCAACCCTCAAGATACTTTGGTCTAATGGGGGAGCAGATACCAAACTCAATAGTCACAGGTATCTGGTCAAATCTATTGAAATACTTTCCCTGGATGGGGCTACAGTTGGACTGTAGAGCTTACAATTTTAATTAGACACACAGGCATCCCCAAATCCAGCATTGTCTCCTTTCCCAGGTGATGAGTTTTATACCCCAGGGTTTAGCATACGTGTCTTATCTCCACTCGCACCCAGTAATTATTCTCCAAAGCGCCAGTCCAGATCCAGTGAGTTGACCACAGGTGTGGCTCCAGCTTCATGTAAAATGATTGCTGTGAATCTTTAAAACCAAGCTAGTGCAGTGTGTCCCCTCCTCACTGGGTCTGGATTCTTTTCTGCCAGGAGAACTCAACTGGAACACTCTGCAGTCCTTTAACATCAACTTTGATGTTGGCAGGAGGAACTGTTATAGGGGCCCGAGTTCCTTTATTCCCAAAAGACTCTGTGCTCCTTAGGAAAATCCCTGCCCTTTCCCTAGTGTTATAGATTACAAAGGGAAGAACAGCCTTGGCAACATAGAAAAAAATATGAAAAGGTGATTCAGTGATTCGGCTGCCCCTCACCTAATCTGGAGTTACTTGTGTCACTTCCGTATGGCTAAGAGGAGGAAATCCAATGATGTTTTCCTATAATTAGAAAAATCTACTTCAAAGTGACCTACTTCCCACTCCCAGATTTGTAGAGATAGACATTTTTTTAATTTATTTCACCAGGATGCTTCATACATAAATTATTAATTATAGCTGTGGTGTTACATGCACGTACAGGCACAAGGCGATGTGAATGCATAAAACAGAACTCTAGTGTGAGGGTGGTGGTAAAACTTGGGGGTGCAGAGGAAGAAGGCTTTCTCTGGGGGGGGGGGTGAAGAATAGGTTAAGGGGCTTGATGAGCGAGTGAGTTGGCCAGGTAAGTGGAGTGGCAGGTATTAAGGTGCGTGTGAAAGTCTGCAGTGAGAAGGAGCTAGCTTGTTCAGGCAATTAGAATGCCAAAATGACAGAGACCCAGGATGAGGCTGGAGATGGGGGCCTGGCTAATTCCTGACTGTGTTCATGGACTACCTACCTACCTACTGTGTGATTATGCTGAGTCCAAGAGAAGACGAATAAAGCACAAGGCTAGTAGAACTTCTGAAAGCATAGGTTTACATAGCTGAGACAGACTCCACTGGCCACAGCAGTAGAAAAATAATAGCACTGTTCGAATAACAAAAGTTCTGGTTTTCCTAGAACAGTCCTGGTTAATACTTCTTATTTCCTCTTCAGAATAGAAAATGTCTTGGTTTACTACCTTCAAATGATTCTTAGTAATAAGAACAACAACAAAAATAAAGTGTAAAAAACACATGAAAGAAAGTATGAGAGAATAGAAAAGTACATGGGGCAACACATTAAAAATAACTGAATCTGAGTTTCTTAGTTTCCTATTCCTATTGTAACCAATAACCATACACTTAGTGGTCTAAAATAACACACATTTATTCTCTGCAGGTTCTGGCGGCCAGAAGTCTGAAATTTGTTGCAGTGGGCTAAAGTCAAGGGCCGGCAGGATGGGTCCTCAGGAGGCTCTCTGGGGAGAATCAGCTCTCTTGTCTTCTCTTCTAGTAGCTGCTGCACTCCTTGGCTTGGGGCCCCTTCCTCTCTCTTCAAAATGCATCATTTCAGCTTTGACTTGTGTTGCTATGTCATTTTTTTCTCTTCTGTAGACAAATTAACCTCTGCCTCCCTCTTCTAAGGGAGACATTTAGGGCCTACCTGGATAATACAGGGTAACTCTCCATCTCAAGATCCTGATGTAATAACATCTGCAAGTTCTCTCTTTGCTCTATACAAGGTGACATTAACTGGTTCCAGGAATTAGAACCTGGATGTCTCCAGGGACTATTATTCATCCTACCACACTGAATAAATGGAATAGATGCACTCTTTAAACTTCTTTGTCAATTTCCTATAAATTTGAAATTATTTTAAAATAATGTTTTTAAAAAATGAAATTTGGAAGATAAACTATACCATTACCCTAGTAGAAGGCAAAAATTTTCTTTTACTTAGCCCCTTCAATCCTCTTCTCCCCTTATTTCATGAAAAATAGATAGTAAATCATATATGCCCACCAGCATCTTGATTCTAACACCCACATACTCAATTTTATTTTAAAGACAAATGCTAATATGTGACCCCCACTGCTGCTTTTAAAAGGCTGAGAAAAATCATTAAGGAAAGTTTCTCCAGCACTGAAATTTATAAATTTAATGTTGTCAGGGAAGGCCACTTTCTACAGTCTTAAAAAACCTCTAATTATTAAAGGGCTAAGAAAAAGTCTTGGAGGCTTCTTTTCACCTTAAGATTTTTGCCTGCACAGTGAGTGAAGTAACAATCCAGCATAATTATAAATGTCTCTTCGCATCTGCTCTGGGTCTCTGAACCTTCCCACCTATTTATGCATGCCTTCAATTTGAGCTTCAACACATTTTTAATAACTCACGACACTTTGGTCATTCCTAGTCTCCCCTCCCCTCATATTTACACAGATAATAACCTCTCCTTCCTCTCAGCCTATATCCTTTCTCCAAATTGCTCATGAATTCTACTTACTGAATTCTCTTGTATTACTCTTATCTTATAATACTATTATAAAGGCTTCTGGGTGGTCAGAAGGACAGAGGGACCAAAGAGAACAAACACATTGTCCCAGGTTCCAAAGAGCTAAAGCATCAACACCAGGATTCTATGAGCCTTCTTTTTCCCCCCCTATACAACCCACTCTTGGACTAGTCAAGTGAATTCCTCATGGCAGATCCTCAGGCAATAGCTCTCAGGGGAGAAAGAAGGATCTGGAAAACCAGGCAAGGCTCAGAAACTTCCCCCCAACTTGAGTGGAGGTGTAGATCGGAGAGAGCAGGGTATGGAGCCCTAGCTAAGACAGTTTTTCAGGTGGATATGAGTGGAAATTCAGATTTGGGGGAAAACAACTCCATTCTAGGTAAGGAGGGTTAAACTCAAAATGAAACATTCGAAAAACTATACAAGCAATTAGCAGAAGAAAGTGATTTGAATCACAAAAACAAAAAGAGAAAAAACTTTGACAAACTGCCAGCTAAGAAGAGCTATTAAATGTAGGGTAATAGTCCTGGCCAGGTGACTCAGTTGGTTAAAACATCGTCCAGTATACCAAAAAGTTGTGGGATCAGTCCCTGGCTGAAGCGTGTACAGGAGGCGATTGATGTTTTTCCCTTCCTTTCTCTGAAAAAAAGGGATACTTTTTTTAATTTTAATCCTTGGGTGAGGATTAAAATAATTAAATGTAGGGTAATAAAGATATTTTACTACTTGATCCTTTTAATATTTGCATAAGAAAAGAAGTCCTGGGAATTTTTGCCCCATCTATACTTGAACAAGAGCTGTTTTTTAATGTTTTACTTCTCAGCACTGGGCAGAGCAGCAGATTACTGTTCTAAAGCCCTTTTCCAGGACATACACAGCACAGCCTTCCCTCAGTTCAAAAGTCGTTCACTTCCCTGATTGCAACTGCTTTAGGCTCCACCCTGCAAAGGCCTTTTCTATCATCATCCCCAAACTCAGGCGAGGAGAACATGATATGCACACGCATATTTAAATATTTTTGTCTTTTCTTTTTAGCTGTGCTATAAACTGAATGTGTTCACCTGGCTCCTCATCAAAGTTTATATGTTGAAATCCTAACCTGCAATGTGATTTTATTAGGAGGTGTAGACTTTTGGGGTAGAGCCTTCATGAATAGGATTAGTGCTATTATGAAAAAGACCCCAGGAAGCCCCCTTGTCCCTTCCTCCACACGAGGACACAGGCACAAAATAGCCTATGAATCAAAAAGTGAGATCTCACCAGACGCAAAATCCGTGGGCTCTTTGATCTTGGACTTCCAGCTCCCAGAAATGTGAGAAATAAATTTCTGCTGTTTACAAGCCACCCAGTCTATGGTATTTTGTTAGAGCACCCCAAATGGATTAAGACAAACTACTTCATAACAATTACATTAATTTATCTGATGAAAGACACCCTAGGGACTATGATGCTCCAGATACTTCCCGGCTGATATTGTGACGTGAACCTGGTAACCGTAACAACTAGCTTACCGTTATAGGAAGGTGTTGTCACCAGGAGAGAACAAAGTTAGCAGTTTCCTTTGTGCAGACATCACTGTTCAGATCTCTGCCACATTTTACTTTGTAGAATTATATAGGAGGTTCATTTCTTGTCTTCAGTACATCTTTACCTTAATCTAGACTTAAAGAATGCTTGGGTAACCAGAGGGGTTTTAACCTTTGCCCCCACTAATCTTCATCCCTTCTCAGATCAAAATCACAATCCATGCAGTTGACTAGCCGGTGCCCAGACAGTTTTCCTCAGTATCCCTCTGGCCTGCAGGACATCTCATCAAGGTAGCTGCAAGCAGAAGGTGGGCTCTAGCTTTATTCGACTGTGTGTCACGGTGAGTTGTGACATTAGCTTTTATTTCAAACCCCACAAGAGATGGTTTGAATTCCCCCAGACCCTGATGCTTCTTGTCCTGTCACTTTCAAACTGAAAAAAGTCAGATTTCCTCCTCTTCCTCCTCCCCCTTCTACCTCTTCTTCACAAAAGAGGAAAAGATCTTTAAATTGTTTAATCGAAGGAAAGGACAACCACGTTTTTATTTAGAAGGATATGAATATTAGTGAGCTCTTACTTAGTGTTTTATATAACCTTGTCTTATAGAAAAAACATTTTCCATGAAGAGTTTAATGTTCAACAGTAAGGGGGCTATTGCCAAACCAGCTTCAACTGACCCGAAGAGGCACTAGGATTTTTAGGTTTTTAGGTTTCTGGCCCCATTGATGAGGTTAGTGAAGGAGGCTGTACTATACAGTGCAGCCAGCTCCGCCTGTTGTTCCTGGAGACCCATCTGTGGGGTTTCTGCAGGAGACAAAGGATGTTCTGCGTACATCTTTTAAAAATGGCTGCTGTACATTTTAACTGGTAAGAGCAGCTGAAAGCCAAGCTTGATGCTGCAATGTAACAAATAATAAACTATAAAAAATACAATATAATAAAAAATAAGCAAATCTATAATAAACTACTCAAAACACATAGTGAAGTTATTGCTATTAAACAACTGACTTATCAACCCAGATTTTAAATCATGCATCCAACACACCTTTTTATTTATACATGTCTGATCATGTGAAATTCAAACAGTGCTTGCTCAACATACCATATTTGAAAGTGTGTTGCTTCCTCCTTAGGGCTGTGTTAGATATCTGTTCCATGCATCTCTGAGTTTCTGGTGGTTGCCTGGTAAGTTTCGGGGCTCCTTGCCTTATAAGAGCTTCACCCCCATCTCCTCTTTGATGTTCAGCTGGCATTCTCCCTATGTGCATGTCTGTGTCCAAATTTCTCCACTTTGCAAGGACACTAATCATATTGGACTAGTGGCCTAGGTAGTGCAATATGACCTCACCTTAACTAATTATGCCTGCAAGGACTACATTTCCAAATAAGATCATATTCTGAAGTACTGGTGGTTAGGACTTCAACCTCTGTGTTTGGATGGGACACAATTCAACCCAAAACATGCAGCATCCTTTCTTCTTCCTCTGATACTTCAAGAGAGAAGTCAAGTTCACCACTAAGATTGCTAGAACCCACCACCTCACTACACACTGTGGAAGGTTCCACAAAGCCTGTCTTCTTAAGCAGGACTTCACCCCTTACACCCGTCTAAGCCCCCCCCCACCCCCGCGCCAAGTTAAAACTACCTTTCCATAGGTGTTGGTCTGATAACTGGTGGTATTTGTTATTGAGACAGCCTAGCTGTGAGCCTTGTCCTCCTGGTTTCTCAACTCCAAAGAGTGAGCATCTAATTTAATTGTCACAAAGGATGGGAAGTGGAAAAGATAAACACTTTTTTCTGGTGCCCTTCAAACCATAGGTCAAAGGCCACACTTATGCTCAGTGCCAGCTCTCAACCGTGAGTCATGCCCACCTCTATTCTTTCCCACATGAACATTGCATCTGGCGCTCCTTTCATTTCCCTTGCTGTTGCTATATCTCAATTGTTTTCAAGTCATCCTCAGTTCCTGAAATAAGCCAAACTTTCAATACTTCTTCAGAACCCACCTGCACTGAGCACTGGTTAACCTTTAAAATTCATCCCATGAGGTAGTCATGATGTGGCTGTGTTCCTCTTTTGAGAGAGACCTGGGCAACTTGGCACTTTTCATTTTCAAATGACTCACTTTGGGGACAGGCTGTGACCAGCAACTCTGCATTCAGGACTCCTCATGTCTAGGAACTGCTAACCCTCAAACAGAATTCTAGCCTCAGTACCTAAAGAAAGTCATCTACTAAAATAAAATTACTACATTCGCTCCCTTGTAGTGTAAAATGGTAGAGTTGCCAACAAAAAGAATAAAACTTCCTTATAGTCAAATAAGATATTTATCAAAAATGGAATAGCATTATTAAAATGAATCTTATCAATAACTTTGATGATGGAGGGAGGAGAAACGACACTCCAAAAACTGTCACTTTAATGTTCTGTAGGTCTTTCTAATGTTATTTAACATATTGTAAAATAGAACATATTTCAAAAAATATTTTTAGAATTTATGCCATTTTTTAAAATGGCACTCTGACATAACAAATATAAATGTAACATCATTGCTCACTGCAAACCCCAGATTGCTCAGAGAGAATAGTAGATACTTAAGTAAATATCTATAGTATCTAATCAACTTGTCTCTCTTGCTTTTTGGTTCATCCAGAAAATTCACAGAACTATCCCCTTCACCACCGGCCATCTCAGGTTCTCGTGGCTCCCTCGGAAGAGCCTGGGTTCATGGTTTGCCTTCACTGTGTGTCACCCTGCAACCCTGAGGCTCACCATGCTGCTTGTTTAGAATCTCCATCCCCACTGCAAGTGCCCCTGTGCGGGCAAGTCAGGGCAGTGGGGGAAGCACAGTCACCTGTTCCCCTGCGACAGAGCAGCTGCAGATCAGTCCCACCACACTTCACCAGCAGACCTAGTTTTACAACTGTTCTGACAACAGGAGTGAAAACTCGGCAGCATTTAAAAAATAATAATTTATAAATTTCTTTCAGCTTTGCTTTCCCTTTGTAAAAACATTTTAAAATGCAGAAGTAAAATAAAAAATGTCAATGGACTATTTTTCTAACTAGTTTTATAAGAAAATCGTATATTTACATTTATTTTCCTTGAAATAAACACATGCATAAATATGTGATTAAATTGCATGTCAGTTCACGGTCTCTCTGCCAACACTAGGGTACATCTTCTTCATCAAAGCATTCAGGGACTATAATTGAATTTCCATTTTGCCCAACACCAGCACTCCAGCAACATTCTGGATGTGTGTGTGTATATATACCACACACATATACATCATAGATATCACATGTATGCCATACATATCAAAAATATTACATATATTTAGAGAGAGAGAATTCAAATTAACACATGCTCACATATATTTTGTTTGGATCATTCAAAACAAAATATGCTTGAAGTAAAGTCACCTTAATAGTAAAAAATAAAATTGAAAAAAGACAAAGTTAATAACCTGAGTTATGGCTATCAATAAAACAGCAGTGTCTTTTGAGTAAATGTGCCTTTTTCAGTGGCCAGATATAATTTCTAAGTGCTTATTACCCACCTGAGCATGCAGATTTTAAATACCTTGTTCTCTTATATCCATTCTATTACATCAATTCTTTCAGCAATTTCCTTGTAAAATTAGATTTGTGCTGCTGCTCTCTCCTGCAAAGCACTGAACCAAAAACTGTGGTAATCTCAATTGCCTTTCATGCCAGATTTAACCTTATGATACATGCATTAAATACAGATTAACATCTTGTCTCTGAGAAAGTTACATTTAGTAGACCAGTCAAAGTTTCATTAAAATATAAATCAATACAATTCATGAAAGGAAAACTAGCCAGGTAGAGAGTCTTTCAGGAAAATATATTGCTCCCACTCAGCCACTAAGCTCACAGGTAAAGTGGGCTTTTTGTCAGGATAATGAACAAAATGGATTGTCCTAAAGTTATGGAAATGAACAAAATGGACTTTTCCAGGCCCACAAATCTCAATTTTGTAACTGATTATTCAAAATTAACCTAGGGAATCTGAATTCATTCCAGTGATCCCTTAGGCTGCATTTCAGTGGATGGTACCTTAGATTTACTTTTGCGTTTGTTTAAAAAAAAAAAAAAAAACACACAACAAGAACTGGGGTACAAATTCATCAGAAAACTAATTCCCCTGAGGAGTCCACCCCATGGCAAAATGCTCTATATTTCAGAACAGATGGGCAGTCCTGTAATTGCATGGTCTCAATTAGATGGATCTTTTCATTATTTCCCAGAGCAAGGTAAAATGCAATTTTCACAGGAGAGGTTCTGTCCCCACTCTGTCTCCTGGATGACAGAAGAATTCTAGTAAAATCCCAGGTAGTAAGAGTGCCAATCAATTGCAGACAGGGACAGAAAAAGAAACTAAAACTCTCATTTCTATCAAAATAACAACCACACAAAGATGTAATCGATGTGTTGGAAATAGTGGGGAAAAAAAGAAAATGACAGATTATTTAAGTCACATTACAAATTCTAAGTCCTCTCTACTCTCCTTGCATTACTATACCCCTTTTCTATACTCCAAGTTATGTAAAAAATCATTCCTTTTTCATTATTTTGGTGTCCCTTGGAAATCTAAGCCATTGAGCTTTCCGTAACCCAACTTCTCCTAACACTGAGAAATGTAATTCTTAGACTTGAGGGCAGAAATTCCCTTTCCATTTGAGTTAGGCTATCAGAGAAATTTACTTTGTGATTCCTAATGGATTGACATCACTCTTATTCCTTAGTTTTCCTGCAAATAAATGTTTTTACACTCCTTTGTTTCAATAGAATATTTGTGAAATAAATGAGAATCTTCATGGTAAAATGCATTGGAATAATTATTATGGGTTCAAGTTGTAGCCACAAAATGAATACCTGTTGTTTCTGAGTAACTCATGGACACATTTCTTTAGCTATCTTAACCCAAATTGCTAATGAGATGATTTTTCCTAGTGAATTGACAGTTCTTTTGATGCTGCTGTATGGCAAAAATGTTGATAGATATAAGGTTAATCACTCCCATAATTATAATATCTGTCGCTAATTAGAGATACCACTTCAGCAACATAGAACATATCCACTGATATATTTATGAAATAATTATGCATTCAGTTGGAAAAGTCAGACTCTACAAATGAACCATGCTAAGGTAAATCATTTCTAGATCTGATCTCCATAGAGACCATTTTCTCAGCCTGAGGAAAGAATTACCCAAAACCACTGCAGAAATAGTTCTGTGGTATCCCTGGCTACCATGGCTCAGTTGCTTAAGCATTGTACTATAAGGTGAAGGGTCACCAGGGCACATGCCTGGGTTGCAGGCCTGGTCCCTGGTTGAGGCATGTGCAAGAGGTAACCAATTGATGTTTCTATTTCTCTCTCCTTTCTCCCCTCTCTAAATAAATTAAATCTTTAAAAAAAAAAAGAAATAAAGTCAAGTTACCACAGAACTTGACTTGTTGGAGTTATTTGCAAGAGCTCCCTAACATGTCTTAAATTTGACAGTACTACAAGCAGAAATAATAGAAGGAAAACCTACAGAAACATGTTCAGGCCCCTTACCATTTTATTATACAGATAAATGTAAGTTGAAATACTGCCTGTGAACTACCTTCATGTTTAGGTGCCCATATCCAGTCCTGAGAAATTAGTATTCTCAACTATATAAGGTAAAGGCATGAAGAATTGTGCAAAGTGGCCTCATAAAGTGAAACTTTGGGGTAAGATACTATACCAAAGATTTCCCTTTTTGGTCTTCTCTCATTCCAGCCCTAACTAACTTCCATTCATGACTTTCTATGATAGCCTTAGAAGAGAAAGATGTACCAAATGGACTAAGGAGGAAAATTATGAGCAGAGGCTCTTTATGGTGAGAATGGGAAAGAAGAATGCTTCTGCTCTGAGCTGAAGGAAACCCAGACACAGTTCTTGCTAGAGGAGATTTCAGAGTGGATTTTTTAAAATTTGATTTTTTAAGTATATTGTATTGATTATGCTATTACAGTTGTCCCAATTATTTTTCCTTTGTCCCCCTCCTCCTGGTACCCCCTTCCCTCCCCCAAACCCCCCTTAGATCATGTCCATGGGTCATGCATATAAGTCCTTTGGCTTCCCTATTTCCTATACTATTCTTGATATCTCCCTATTTTGTACCTACCAATTATGCTTCTTAATCCCTGTACCTTTCCCCCAAATTCTTCCCATCCCACCTCCCCATGATAATCTTCCATGTGATCTCCATTTCTATGATTCTGTTCCTGTTCTAGTTGTTTGCTTAGCTTGTTTGGGTTTTTTTTTTTTAGATTCAGTTGTTGATAGTTGTTTGTTGTCATTTTAATGTTCATAGTTTTGATCTTTTTCTTAGATAAGTCCCTTTAACATTTCATATAATAAGGGCTTGGCGATGATAAACTCCTTTAGTTTTACCTTCTCTGGAAAGTGCATTATCTTCCCTTCCATTCTAAATAATAGCTTGCTAGATAGAGTAATCTGGATTGTAGGTCCTTGCTTTTCATCACTTTGAATACTTCTTGCCAGTCCCTTCTTGCCTACAAAGTTTATTTCGAGAAACTAGCTGATAGCCTATGGAAACTTCTTTTTCGGTAAATCTCCTTTTCTCTTGCTACTTTTAGGATTCTCTCCTTATCTTTAACCTTTGGCATTGTAATTATGATGCATCTTGGTGTGGCCCTCTTTGGGTTCAACATGTTTGGGACTCTCTGTGCTTCCTGGACTTGTATATTTCCTTCCCCAAATTAAGGAAGTTTTCTTATGTTATTTTTTCAAATAGGTTTCCAATTCCTTGCTGCTCTTCTTCTTCTGGCATCCCTATGATTTGGATGTTGGCACATTTGGAGATGTCCCAGAGTCTTCTTAGTCTCTCCTAATTTTTTGGAATTCTTGTTCCTTCATTCTGTACTGGTTGACTGTTTATTTATTCCTTATGTTCCAAATCATTGATTTGAACCCTGGCTTTCTTCCCTTCACTGTTGGTTCCCTGTGGATTTTTCCTTATTTCACTTAGTGTAGCCTTCATTTCTTCCCTTATGCATTTGCCATACTCAGTAAGGTCTCTAAGCATCCTTATCACCATTGTTTTGAACTCTGCATCCAATAGGTTGGCTATCTGTTTTGCTTAGTTCTACTTCTGGAGTTTTGATCTGTTCTTTCATTTGGGCCCTATTTCTTTGTCTCCTCAATTTGGTAGCATCCCTGTGTTTGCTTCTGTGTACTGGGTACTGCTGCTTTGATTCCCTCTCGGAGTACCTGTTATGTTGTAAGGGGTGGAGCCTTAGGTATTCACCAGGGTGGGACAAACTGCTTTGCTGCTTTGTGGCACTATGTATGGGATAGGACCCTGAGAGGGAACAATGCCATTTGCTCATCTGTCTCCCTGTTTCTACCTATGCCGCCATCTTGGCCAGAAGTCCAGAATAGACTTTTTTTTTTAATGTAAATTTTAAAGTGCAAACTATCAAAAAGTAGGAATGTTTTATTTCACTGTAACTTTGAAATACAGGCATTTCCAGAATATCTAGAAAGGAATAGTTAAATGTATGTTCGCATTCCTTATGCAAGCGATTAATACGATCATGTTAAATACAAATACTTGCATAACAGCAATTTTACATTTCAAAGTTGTCTTTTTTCCCCTTTTTAAATGTTTTTCAATTTTTTCCATTACCATTTAATACTTATACCCCTCTCCCTGCTACAATCACCATCCTATTGTCTATGTCCATGAGTAATTTTTTGTTTTTACTCAATCCCTCCATCCCCTGACCTCCCCTCCCTTAGTTGTCATTTTGCTCTTTGTGAGTCTGTCTCTATTTTGCTTATTAGTTAAATTTGTTCAAGTTTACATATTAGTGAAATCATATGGTGTTTGTTTTTCACTTTGAGTGTATTCAAAGAAAAATTCAGAAAAGTATAAGATTCCTGTAAGATATTTATACCTAATTATGTTTAACAAATAGAGTGAGTAAATAAAGTTAGTCAAGGGTTAAAAATAGCTCTTTAGCAATTTAGTATTTCAGTACTATGTACCAATTTTTTAAGTACTTCAGATATTCTATACAAAATTAAGAATACAAATTCACAAAATATGAATACTGTTTCCCTTTGTTTTTTATACCACTATCCAGAGCAATGTGTGAATTAAATTAATTTACACTCCCAAAAGGTAATATACTTGTTTTTCCTTATATCTATAAGGTTTTTTTAGGATTGCAAAGCTCATAATGACCTTTGGGTTATTCCCTGGAAATTTGTAACTAATTTAATTAAGAAAATGAGGTTATTTTTCTGCAGGTAGTAAATAATGTTAGGCAATGCTGCTTTTGTTGGAAGTCTTGCTTAAATTCTCAAAACCAAAATAAGGAGGGTAACCACCATGTGAAGAAGAACATCAAAAGAAGGCCATCCGAAGAAGGTTATCAAAAGAAGGCAGCTGTGAGCCTTCAAGTTAACCATCATTGCATCTGAAAAACAGGGAAAGCTGTGCAAAACCAAACCCACTGAAGTGGAGAAGTGAAGGCACAGTAGTCACATAACCAGCATCACCTGCCATCTTTGGTAAGGAATTGGTGACCCCACCAATTCCCTGTAAATAAAACAAAGTCAATAAGAAACACAAAGAAATATCTGCAAGGGCTATCTAATGAAATAAATAAAACACACAATCATTATTGAAAAAATATAACAATGCTGTGAGCACTCTACAAATATGAAAGATCATATTGGGCTAGCAAATGGGATGAAGTAGAAACATTTAACAAATCCATAAGAAAATACACACGAAAAGATGATATTTTATTCCAATGTGGGTTACTTTCTGATACTGTATATTACTGGCTATACAACATCAGCAAGTAAATGAGAATGTAAACTCTGATAAATTGAGGCACACACTTGGCACCATGGTTTTCCTTTCATGATTCATTCTTTAAAGCCAACAAACATGAAAGTAAAACCACAGGTGGGAGAGACAAGGGCAGTTTTACAAAATTTACAGTATAATCTAAATCTATCCAAGCTATATGAAAGAGGAGTGGTGCAGTCATAAAGATCATATAGAGCCATAATCACTTAAATCACAGCAGCCCCAGTAAAAAACATGAGCAGTGGACCGACTTCAATTGCTCTGGTAATCTTAGAGTTAGGGAGGCATTCCTTCACCATTGTGGGAGGTGCATCTCTACAACATATCTAATATGTTATGACTTTTACAAGTAGTATGTATTAATTATTCTGTACAGCGATTTTTTTTGGTTATTTAATAGCTATGGGTTGAACTCTACAGTGTTCCAAACACTGTGCTAGTCACTTCAGACTGACACTTTTTAAACACCATGCCTCTATTTAACACAGGTGACTAATATCTCAACAGCTTTATCTACACAAATTCAGCAATAGGTTTAAATGGCTTTTAAAATTCACATGAAAACTTTATTGTTGCTACCTGCAAAATATTAAAACACCATTTTTTAAAGGATATTTATGCAACATAGAGAACAATGCTCAGACTGCACCACTAGGTGAAAATGGGACATCTGCTGAGGATACGGCTGAGGCAATGACACACATGGATACCCACACATAATCATGAAATGATGAGTGATTTGTTTTCCTTCCTCTTAAACTTTTTCTACATTATACAATCTTTACTATTTGTATACATTACTTTTTACCAAAATGCTCACACACACACACACACACACACATCTTCCTCTCTCATTGCTGTAGCCACATTTCTGCAGATGACATTACTCAATAGACCTAGAAAAATATCCAAGAGTGATTCCAAAATCAAAATCTAATCCTATCACCACACACTCATTCTCACTATGACCATTAAAAGCTCATGAGAATGTACTGAGAGCCTTTATTTACAGTTAACCATTCTCCAAAATAAAAGCAGAAATATCCAGAATTCTTCATTTAAGAGCATCTTGGTCTACTCAAATACAATTTGAAGAGGCTTAGATTAGGGCACACCTGTGGACTAAAGGTCACTGGAACTGCTAAGTCAAAACATGACCTACTCAGAGTCTCCTAGACCTTGATAGGAAATACCATAATACAGCTTGTGAGAACTTGTGCTGCTTTCTGCATTAGGGGTTATGCATTATTAAAAGGCATCTCATTATGATGGAAATTATGACCTTGTCACCAACACTATAAATGTCACGAAATACCACTTTAAAGGGATATATTGTCTTGATTACAAAAAAGAAAATTCTGCTTTAAAGAAAAATCATTCTATTTTCACTGAAATCCTTTTTATAAAAAGATTTGAAATGAATCGCAGCCATTTCATAAAGCTTCTTATGACACAATCTTTAGAATGAAAAGGAAATTATACACACACACACACACACACACACACAAAATTCAGGACAATATAGGGAAGTCCAGATCTTCCTTGGTAAATAACTATCCCTTGCATACAAAGTATTTGACCATCCATTACATTATCAATATTACTCAGGACCATGTCATCTAAACAAAATATTTTCTTATTCAAAAAATGTGCTCCCCAAACTTTAACTTTTCCATAGTTTTTATTGTATTGGAATAACATCTACATTTTTATTAATATAATTCCTTCAACTATATCTTTTTAAAAGTCTAATTGTCTACATCAGTGTCAGCGATTATATTGGTAGAACTAATAACATATTGATAAAATATTGGTAAATATCAGTAAAAATCCTAAATTTCATATATGCTAGCTATACATGTTTCCATATATGTGTGTGTGTGTGTGTGTGTGTGTGTGTGTGTGTGTGTATGAACTATTTTTTAGCCTAATAGATGAATATACTAAACATACCATGGTGTATAAAACACTGATAGGTAGTTTTTATTAAAATCTAAATTCTCTGAAATATATCTGTGTAACTTAGCATTACAAAAAAGGAGATATCCCTAACAACATAGAACACTGGAAGAGGATACTTGCTATGAGGCAAAGGAAAAGCCATTGGTCTTGAGGTATAGACCTGGACCAGTGGAGACACCATCTCTTAGCCACCATGCACTGATATGCTAGCCAATTTTACTCGTGGGTAAATGAGGATAATATTGGTTCTAAATCTGAGAATGAGTTAAACTAACATTTATGTCAATTGTTAATAAAATGTAAGTATTTTGCCAGATGCACTGTTATATATATATATATAGCATAACAAATGCCCGTGCACTCTGTTGTGTGACAAACTCGTACATGGCCTCACTAAGGCACAAGCACTCCATCAGTGACTGCAGATAATGAGGAAAATGGGCACAGGCCCCACCCACAGGAGAGAATTCTTTCATTAAAAGTGCTTGTGCACCTGACCATTAATGTTATTGCTTATTTAATACTGAGGTCTTTAAGGAGTTCTTATTTGAATATATGCCTTTGGTCAAAAAGATAATAAAGAGTTAATACACACAACTTTCCTTTGAATGTCATTTGTCTTAGCTGAGGCTGTTACAGCAAAAATACCAGAAACTGGGTGACTTATAAACAACAGAAACTTACTTCTCATAGCTCTGGAGGCTGAAAGTCTGAGATCAGGGTACCAGCATAATGAGGTGGTGGTGAGGACCTCTTCTGAGTTGCAGACTGCCCACATCTTGTATTGTCCCTACCGAAAGCAGAGAGGAAGCAAGCCCTGTCATGGCTCTCATCAGGGCAGTAATCCCATTATCGGGTACCCGACTCTCGTGGTGATATCTGACCCTAGTCACTGGCCAAAGGCCTCATTTTCTAATTCCATCACATGACAGTGGGGAGGGGGTAGGATTGTTACAGAACAGACAGGGCGGTGAATGATATGAAAGATCCTCCCTTTTTCTCAGGGGATTCCTCCCCTCTACTAGGTTCGCTTTGCCCACTGCCAGAGGAAAGACATAAAAAGGAAATGAATTATTATTTATTTAAAAGTTATACAGACTAAAATTCTTTAGAACACCCATGAACGCACACAGTCCTTCCACCTCCCTCTGCCCAGTCTGGGGTACCGTATCTCAGACAGCCTTCGGCAGCATCCACGTAGCAAAAAGGGAGCACTTCCAAAGCTGCATGGTTCTGACTCTCACCCAAGTCATGTGGTCCCCACTCCTGCCACAGCCGCATGGTCCCAACAAAACAGCAAAGCCACACAATCCCTGAAAAGACGCCAAATGGCTGCTGCCTCTGGGTTTAAATCCCAGTGCCAATCTTCCTCTGCAACCTCATTCCCAGCTCCTCCCACAACTGACCACAGCTGCCAGCATTCCAGACAGGTGTGGCCTTCTGTTGTGGAGCCAATCATCTCCAAGTTCTTCAGGACCCCATTACAAATCTCTATTTGGGGCCCCTCTCTTGGCTGCACCCTGTTATGGGATTTCAATATATGAGCTTTACAGGCAAACAAATATTTAGTTATGTATCACTGATTTGGTGTTTGATTTTAGACTGCTTAGAACATCATACCTTAGTCAACTAGGTGGATTTAGTTACACTCTCCCAGTGTTTTCTAAACCTAGAACCTTTCAGAATGCCCAGAGGCGCCAGTTAAAAACATGAATGTGCCTCACATCTACTGAATCAGGATCTCCTGGGTACAAGAATTCATTTTGGATAGTTTTTTTTTTAAAGAATCCCCAGGTGATTCTGTGATTAGTTCTGTTTAAGAAAGTGGTTCTCAAAGTGTAGTCTCAGGAACAGCTGTATCAGTGTCACCTGGGAGCTAACTAGAAATGCAGATTCTCAGGCCCCGTTCTACTTTAATGAATCAGAAACTCTGGGGTGGGGTCCAACAAGTCTCCAGGTGATTCTGGTTGCATGTTAATTCTGAGAACTGCTGTTTTATGATATAGTGTAAAAGTGTAATTAAATGCATGTAATGATCACCAAAGTTTGAGAAGTGCTATGTTTCTACAGATAAAATGTGTAGTTCTAACATGCTGGTCCTCAGTTTTTGCCAGCTCCTTAGAATCACCTGGGATGCTTTCAAATATCCTGAGGCTGAGTACCACACTGCAGACCAATTTATATCCCGAGCTCTGGGAGAAACATGAGGCCAAAGTATTTTTAAAAAATATATCCTTATAGGGGGTTCATTAAAAAAACATAATACAAATATACTGATTTTATTCTCTAGTTTCTTTACCCCAAACACATAGAACATAAATACCCACCCAAGAGGGTTTATGTTTTATTCTGAAGTTTTTAAGGCAAAGAAATTATAATGCAACTAATTACATAAAGACAGTGCATATGTACCATGTCTACATGGTATACTTGCAAACATTTTTACAAATGTAAAGTATATCAAGCTTGCATTTTTGAAATTTGTTTTAAATCGTTTAATTTTGAAGCCATTGAACCACATTTTTATGATTACACAATGAATTTCATTTACACAAACACACATTTTTGTCAATAGGATATAGGACTTTTATCTTCTCAAAGAGGTCAAGTGTTAAGTCTGAAACATCTTTCAAAGGAAATGTGATAAAAGTAATGTCAAATTCAAGCAAGTGATCTATTCCAGAACAAAGTATCCCATTTTCTCTCTTCAAAGGTTTTTAACAAGTAGGTATTAAACTTCATCTTAATGTTTAACACACAAATTTATTTTTCAAACTGTGGCTTTGAAAGCGAAGGCTGTGAATTCTGTAACGTCATTGCACTTCATTTTTGATTCCCCCCTGCAAGCCACTACTCCCAGTAGGTTTTTATCTGGGCAAGAGGCAAAACTAAATACCTAAAGTCATCCCACTGTGCACTAATCTCAAAACTAATTTGTCAAATCTGCATTTCATTGGTTTCCACAGCTGTGTAGAAGTTTATTGATAAGCCATTTTTGTCATCTTCCCAGGAAATAAAGACTAATCAATCTAGTTTGCATCCTTTTTACCTAATTAGTGACTTGGTGAGTCATCTGCAGAAAGGGTAAAGTCTAAGACAAATTCTATTGAGCTGCTGTTATTAACAATTTACTTTCTTGCTGGGTTTCCAGGTTGCTACATTTTGAAGGTTTATATTTTTTTTCTTAGGAATTTGTTCTGCTTCAGAACATCCTCAAAAGTGATGTCAACCTTTTATTTACTTCATTTCTATCTGTTCTGTTCAGGGCAACTGATTGTAAAAGATATAAAACATCTGGGACTGAGAGATTTTTTTTTTTTATGAAGATGGTGTTGAAAGCAAAGAAGGAAGCCCCTGACACCCACACCCCTCCCCTGCAAAATCAAAGCCAAAGCAGTCTTTGAAGGTTAAGAAGCTGATGCTGAAAGGCATTCAGAGCCATGGAAATCCATAGTCACTCACTTTTCTGTGGCACAAGTCCCTGGGACTACAGTGGCAGCCCATGTACCTTTGGAAGAGCCCTCCATAGAGAAGCAAATTCTACCACTACCACCTCATCAAGTTTCCCATCCACAGAGGCAATGATAAAAAATATTGAGGACAAAACCCTAGTGGTGTTTGTTGAGGATTAGGGCTGACCAGCACCAGATCAAACAAGCTGTGAAGAAGCTCATCACATAATGTGGTCAAGGTCGACATAGCTTCCTGGTCTGATGGAGAGAAGTGTGCCCAAAGACCAACTCCTGACTGGCATGCTTTGGGCACTGCTGATCACTTTGGCATTATCTAAACGGAGTCCAGCTGGCTGGTTCTAAATATATTAACTTATCCCATCATCCAAAATGGAGGAAAAGGAGAAAAAATCTGACAAGGCCAACAACATCCATCCCAGATGTCACCTAACCTATCCTTGTAAACATTTTCAGGAGGTCTATAACAGGCCCTTAATGGGAACCACATGAGGTACCATTTCAAAGAAGTCAACAATAGCAGTTTGTTTGGTTGCTATTTACCTTTCAGAATCGTGTTCTCTCCCTTGGTCCCATCCCCCTCCTATTGCCTCATTCCTCATGCTCCTCTTCAAACACACAGCAATGAGCAGAAAAGTCAGACCTGGAGTCAGATCCACATGACATTCTATTTTTGTTGCTTACTAACTATGCACCCATCCCCAGGATGTCTCTTTAAGACTGGCAGAACAAAATTTATGTGCAGGACTTTTGAGGCAGAAACAATGAGTGTACACAATAACTGGATACAGACTAGGTGCTCAGAAGACAATTGTTATTATTAGAAATACAAGCTTGAAATGACACTGCAATCATCATAAAGGGGGAGGAAGAGGCAATTTAGCAAGAATTCCTAGAATAGAGAAAAGTAGGAGCAGATAAAGAACAATTAAATCAATCATTTTGAACAATCAGATCTGGGGATCATTTTTGAAACTTTATGAGGGTCCAAGTTTCAAAATATCCAAGTCTCAGTATCAGCTAATGAATCCTGCTCGGGGAAGGAGGAGTGCTCTGCTCCAGGGACAGACAAGCTGGCAATGTGAACTTCTTGGCTGGCTTCAGTTGGGGAAGTTCAGAGCCTATTTCATAGAGCCTCTGAGAGACAAGGAATTGAGAATAACTTAGAAATTATTTCATGAAGTGATTCAGTCCCTTTTGCACCTTCTTGGGGATTATTTATTCATAAGTAGATTAACTTCTAATTGAGGAAGCAATACTCAAGCACAGTTACTTGGATTAGGTCAAGCCAGGGAAGGGCTGTGTGTTGGTGAGAATGCATAAGGAGAGATCAGAATAGGAGGGTGGATCACAAAAGCCAATGCTGCCTTCTTATCACTTCGCTCTGGTGACAGCTGGTCTTCTGATGCTTAAATGTTGACTCAGGATTGTTTTGTGAAGTCACACACCTTTGCTTGCCCGTATCACCCAAGAAACACTCTGTTAGCCCAGCTGAATTCAGCCTCTTTATAACATCAGGGTATTTCCTTATCTACTTTCTCATTCCTCTTTCACCAAGAGAAAAAAAGAAAAGGTAAAAAAGTAAACTATTGAAGACGTATTCATGAGTCTACTTTTCACTCTACTCCCTGAATTACCAGGTTCAGTGAAGAATTTTCAGGTTTCCACTACCTGGAGTGCATAAAGAATTCTCTCATAAATATGTCCCTAGATTCAGCCATCTCCTTTCCAAAATGTTGAAATTAGTAATTTTTAAAAAGTCATCATTATTTAATACATTCCGTATAATTTTGTAAGGCATTTACTTTCTCCATCCCTTAGTCCCTCTACTTTATTATGTGACTACCATGTGCCGTTTAGTAGGAACACAAAAACAATTACAAGATAAAAGAGACACAACCTTCAACAAGCTAAGAGTTCTCAACAGCTAAGTGCATAATAGAAGATATGATGAATAAACTTACAATCAAATATTAAGCATTTAAAATTGTAATTAACCAATAGTAAGTGTAAAGCTTGAGGTGTACTGTTCATAAGACATGAGAGCAAATGCCCTACCTGGCATGGATGACAAAAGTGAGGAAGGTTTCTGAGGTAATCAGAGTAATGGCCCTTCTAAGATGTCCATAACCTAATTCCCCAAATCTGTGACTATATTAGGTTAAAGAGAAATTAAGGATGTGGATCAAATTAAATTTGCTAATCCACTAAATTTAAAGTATAGAGATTATCCTGGATTATGCAGGTGGACTCAATGTACTCACTGAGGTCCTGAAAAGTGAAAAGGCGAGTTAGAAGCAGATGAAATGTGAAGAGGTCTCAACCTGTCCTTGCTGGTGATGAAGGAGGGGGAACTGTGGGCCAAGGAGTGTGCACAGCCTCTGAAAACTAGGAAAGGCAAAGGATGAGTTTGCCCCTAGACCCTCTGGAAATGAAGGCAGTTGAATCAGCATCTCTATTTGAGCCCCATCAGACGGCATCAGACATCAAACGTATAGAATGAATCTGTGTTGTCATAAGCCACTAAGGTTGTTGTAGTGTGATATGGAAGTGGTAAGAAAATAGTACAGTTTTTCTAAGGAACTGATGCCTGAGCTAATTTTTTTTTTTAAATTTAAGCCTAGCTAGGCAGGAAGGTGATAAAGCACATCCAAAGTGATGATAGTCACGATTAGTATACTGACACAGCATAAAGAGAAAAGTAGTAAGGAATAGGAATTGAGGCTGGAACAAATAGGCACAGCTGTATCAAAGAAGGCCTGGTAAGCCATATAACTATCTACTGATCACCATGCTTTAAGTCAAACAGAACAAGCAGTCATTCCAAAAATGTCCTGTGACCTTCCAAAACTTTGTGCCTTTCCTCACACCAGCCCTTCTATTGAAAAGAACACTCCTGCCTAATTCCGCACGTCAAAAATCTTACCGCCAGCCTTAAAAGGTGAATTCAATTGTCCTCTGATCACCTCTACTAGAACAATCCCACCTCCCTGAGAACTCCTGCAGCACTTTATGTTCCTCAGTAATGACTCATCATCCTACTGCCTTGAAGGAGAGTTATTATGTGTCTTGCTTACATCACTTAGCTTCTTAACATCAGAACAGTATCTAGTTGTTAACATCCTTCATGACTTCTTTCCTGACATCACAGTAAATAGCCCCAGATAAAGTTTTTATGAACAAATAAAAGAGTGATTTCAAACAGTAGATGCCCACCAGTCTGAAGGAAAAGAACCTGTTACTGGTATATTAGTCAAAACAGTAGGCCAGGCGGCTAATCACAATAATAGACATGTGTACCTTAATAATTTAACACTTAAAATATCTATCTCTTCACCAAACTTTTGAGTTTGAGTGTTCTAATTGGCATTCTTTCTTTCTTTTTTTTTTTTCATAAATTGTCCCATACCACATCTGTATTAGTTTGTTGAAGGCTGCCATAACAAAATATCACAGGCTGCCTAACTTAAGCAGAAATTTATGTTCTCATAGTTCTGGAGGCTAGAAGCCCAAGATCACGGTGGTGGCAGGATTGGTCTGTTCTGTGACCTCCCTCTGTAGCTTTAGATAGCTTTCTTACTGCTTCTTCAGCTGACCTTTTCTCTTTTTCTCTGTGTTGACACATTTCTGGTGTCTCTTCCTTTTCTTATGAGGACACCAATCATATCTGATTAAGGCCCCATCCTAAATATCTCCTTTTAACTTAACCACTTTTTAAAGGTGATCTCCAAATGCAATTGTATTCTGAGGTCCTTGGGACTTTACCATATAAATTTTGGGGGGACAAAATTCAACCCATAACAACTCCCCATATAATTCTCACTTTCACTTGCTTTAAAAATAGATTAAGAACTACAATATGAGAGCAGAATCCTTCTAGATATTTTTTTTAGTCTTTTAAAAGTGTTTCCCTCCACATCTAATTCAACAGAAATTTTTCATTATTCTTCTATTGATATTCCCCAAAGTAATCACTTCCATTTCACAGAAATAACAACTCATTTTTCATATTCAGACGTCATTGGTTTACCTTAGAGTTAATTAACTCATGTCATTCCAACAGGAAGTAAAATTGGCATAAACAGGTCTCAGAACAAATGTAACTGACCCTCAAAAACCTTATAATTCATTTTTTAGAAGCCTAAGAATAGAAGAATGGGACAAGCAGAAAATAACCAACCAGCAATCCATGTTCAACATTTGGTGAGTGAGCTCAAATCATTTGTTTTATGACACAAAAAGAGAGAATCCATGGGTAGAAGTTGAGAACTTTTATAGTAACAGAAACTGGCAATTGGACAAGACCATAGTGTTTCACTATTCTGGTTCCTCTTTCAAGTAGAATTTCAATGTAGAGTTTGTAAGGTTCTTTTTAATTCTAAAATTTAATGATTCAATTCAAATCCCTGACAGTGATTATCAACCATCTGCTGGATTCTGTCCAGTGACAGTTTATATGCTCACATGGCAAGCCATTTCTTTTTTAGATATTCTTAATCAGTGAGAGGTGCTTGCTTCTTTCGAGACTTACTCTGCTTCCTTTCAACTTTCATCCATTTTAGCTCTCAGGAATTTTATCCCTCTTGTAAGTACATACCTTAAATTTTATTTTGTTCAAACAGTTAGAGGTATTTTTCTTAATCTTATGTAGCATCCCTGTTCTTTCCATCATTCCTTGTATGATAAGGTCCTCAAGCCATTTTGCGTCTTGATCACCTCACTTTGAACACATTTTACTTTGAGAACATTTTCCTCACTGTGGCATCCAGAATTGTCATTCTGCAGATCTGCACCAACAACTCTAAAATACGCTGAAATCATTTGGTGCCTTGTACTAAAATATCTGAAAATCACCTAGCTTGTTCTCAAGTAAAACACTCAGATCTTTTTTGAATCAGTAAGTATGTGAATGCATTGGTCTGTACATTAGTCAAAGAAAAAGTTCAGTTGAACATCATTTGTTTTTTCAAGTTTAAATGTAGTAGTAACATAATTCATTGAGTAGTAACATAGAATCAGCTAGGTTACCTACCAGCTCTGTGATTTGAGTTATATTTCCCAAATTTTAGCCATTCATTTGCAATTATGGTGACATTTACTATATCTTAGAGTACTATTATTTTCAATTATTTAATTAATCAACTTATTTTAAAACAAATACATTTAAATAGGGATTTTTATTCTATTAAAGATCACAGGCAACTAGTGTACCATATCTCAATTTTCACGTGACCGAAACTGAACTACTACTGATCTCCTCTCCAAAAGCTATTCTAGGGTCTGATTTCCCATCTCAGTTGATGGCAACTTTATTGTTCCAGGGGCTCATTCAAAATCAAAAGAAAACAAAAAACCTACCTGGGGTCATCTTTGACTCCTCCGTTCTTTCGCCCATCAGTTTCTTTGTGTGCCTTCAAAACACAGCCCAAATCTAATACTTCTGGCAACTTTTTCAGTATTACTCTGATCCAAACCATCATCTTCTCTTGCCTACACTATTGTAATTGTCACCCAGTTGGTCTCCCTGCTTTAACCCTTGAGTCTCTTGACCCAACAGGTAGATTCTTTTAAAACGTAAATTAGTTTATGTCACTTTTCTTCTCAAGCTTGTCCAATGGCTTATATACCACTAGGATAAAATACCTGAGTATTCATTATGTCTTCCAGATCCAAATCATTCACAGCCACCACAATCAACCACTACTTTGACCCCATCTTTCCTCTCTCTCCCTTTCTCTCTCTCTCTCTCTCTCTTTCTCCTCACTCCACACCAGCAATCTTGCTATTCCTCAAACAGGCTAGGAGTATGTTAACATTAAAGATTTTGCACTGGGTATGCCTCCTGCTGGGATGATCTACCCTAAGATATCTACACAGCTAAGTCCCTCATCTCTTTCAAATCATTACTCAGTGACACTTCCTTGGTGACTTTCTCTGACTACTCCATTTTAAACTGTTTTATATTTTTTACATAGGACTCGTCCCACTCTGATATGCTATATAATTTACTTATCTACTGCATCAGTTGTTTATTTTCTGTCCCACCTCCTCCCACTAGAATGTAACCCACAAGGTCACAAATTTCTGCTTCACTCACTGATACATCCCAAGCATCTAAAACTGTGCCTGTCACACAGCCTGACTGGTGGTCTTCTCTACCCTACTTGAGCAAAGTGGGTATTCACTAAACCTTTTTATCTCCTGTGCTTAGCTCAGGCTAAGGGTAGTTCTTTGGAATAAGGTGCTAGAATACGGTACAGTTTTATAATACACAAGTACCTTATTTTTATAATACCCATATGCCCTGAAAATAAATTTTATTTAGAGCTCCCATTCTTCTGATAGATATATGACCAGAGGGTAGCTATTGACTTCTGCTTTGTGCTAGTGACATAAGGAATAATGTACCAGATGTGATGATGTGATTTTTCTATTCCACTTTTCCTCAAATATTGTCTTTTGTTTCACAGCTTCCTCACTGCAACAACTTGAGTTTCTTATGTATTTCTCAACAACACCATAACTCTCTACAATGTATGAAGAAATTGAGTTAAAAATTTTTTTTGCCTTAGAATATTCTTCTAAAGCCAACAAAAGATTTTAGCTGGAGACCAGCCATAGAGAAAGAATCATGAAACAAGTACAAAATGTAAAATCTAATATAAAAGTGTGCATGTCGGTCCCTTCCTGAACCTACATTAGCTTTACTATAAATAAAGTAAATTAACCTAAAAATAAAGTAAATTGAACAAAGGAACAACACAAACCCTACTATAATTAGCAAATCCTACCCTAAATGTCTGGGAAGCATAAATATTCATTCTGTGATGTATAAAAAATAAGCCTTACTGTATGCCACGTGCTGTTATCTCCATCACTATCTTGAGTTGCGTATTTACAGTAACTTACAGCTGCACATTCTTGACTGTATGGCCATATGTTTTATTGTTCAACCAGATGTAGGCCATAAAACTGTTTTATCTGTTTTGTGGTTTGCCTAGTACTAATAAAATAGACTCCAAATACCTAGCTTAGTGGCTGTTCTGATATGGTAACTCTTCAGCAAAGTACAGCTTTGCTGTCTGGTACACTCAAAATGTTCCAAAATCAAAGTATATTTGGGAAGATATATTCCTGCTCCAAAAGATTTCATAGAGACCTCACAATTTGAAAGAATTGTGCCATGCAATGATTTGTTTTTCTATTGATTTCTAGGCTGATGGACCATAACCTTCATTGACAGTTCATTTTGACTTCCTTCATACTGAAAAGGAAATAGCACTAAGTCGGTTCTGTTCCTTGGAGCCTACATTATTGATATTCTTTAATTATTATGTTGGAACATAAAGCTTCTGTTATGTTGCAATTATTATGTGTCCTTACTAGAATGTAGACAGTGAAACAAAAATAGACAAGACAGTCACCACAGGGCTGCCCTGCTGTTCTCTGCTGCACTGACTACAACACACAGAAACTCAAAGAGAACTCCCCATTCATGCTGACTTTTTGGCAACAGTGCACAAAAAGGAATCTTCTTAAAGTTCTCACAAGTGAAAATATAATTTGCATTTTAACTCAATAGGGATTATGCAGAAGAACTGAGTCAATTTTCATGTAAGAGTGTATTATTTTTTTAATTCTCATTATTTCTCCTGACATTTTTTATGGATTTCATACCAGTTTTAAGAAATGAAATAATGAAACAAAATTACAAACTTTCTACAGAAAAAAAGGTGAAAATTTTAGCTAGATTTAAAAAATCTTTTGAGATTTCTTCCAATACATTTTATCTAAATGCCCACAGAATATGGGAAGTAGTTCTGTCAGCCTCTAGCAATTGAGATGTTTTAAAGCATATAAAGCTAAACATTGACAAGAAAAACATTTCTTTTTTTTTCAAAGGCTAACTAAATTTTCGTTGTATGAATGTACCACATTTTCTTTTTCTTTTTTATTTTATTTTATTTTTTATTGTTGTTCAAGTACAGTTTTCTGCCTTTCCCCCACCCCAGCCCAACCTCCTAGCCCTCCCCACCTCCCTCCCATATCCACTACCCATCCCCCCTTCCCCCCCTATTGTCCATGTGCCCTTTATACTTGTTCCTGCAAACCCCTCACCCTTTCCCCCTGAAATTTCCTCCCCTTTCCCCTCTGGTCACTGTCAGCCTGTTCTCAATTTCAATGTCTTTGGTTATATTTTGCTTGTTTGTTTGTTTGTTTTGTTGATTAGGTTCCTGTTAAAGGTGAGATCATATAAATCGTGACACCATTAAAGTCCTAGAGGAGAACATAGGCAGGAAAATCTCAGATATTCCACATAGCAGTATTTTCACCGATATGTCCCCTAGAGCAAGAGACACGAAGGAAAGAATAAACAAATGAGATCTCATCAAAATAAAAAGCTTCTGCACAGCTAAAGAAAACAGTATTAAAATAAAAAGAGAACCAACTACATGGGAAAACATATTTGACAATGATACCTCAGACAAGGGTTTAATCTCTAAAATATATAAAGAACTCGCATGACTCCACTCTAAGAAGATAAGCAACCCAATTAAAAAATGGGCAAAGGACTTGAACACACACTTCTCCAAGGAGGACACACAGAGCATCCAGAGACACATGAAAAGATGCTCAGTATCAAGAGCTATCAGAGAGATGCAAATTACAACCACAATGAGATACCACTTCACACCAGTCAGAATGGCCATCAGAAACAAAGCAACAACCAACAAGTGTTGGAGAGGTTGTGAAGCAAAGGGAACCCTAGTGCACTGTTGGTGGGATTGCAGACTGATGCAACCACTATGGAAAACAGTATGGAATTTCCTCAGACAACTAAAAATGGAGCTGCCTTTTGACCCAGAAATTCCACTGCTAGGATTATATCTTAAGAACCCTGAAACATCAATCGAAAAGAACCTATGCACCCCAGTGTTCATAGCAGCACAATTTACAATAGCTAAGTGCTGGAAGCAACCTAGGTGCCCATCAGTAAATGAATGGATCAAAAAACTATGGTACATTTACACAATGGAATTCTATGCAGCAGAAAGAAAGAAGGAGCTCCTACCCTTTGCAACAGCATGGATGGAATTGGAAAGTATTATGCTAAGCAAAATAAGCCAGGTGGTGAAAGACAAAGAACAACATTTCTATTTCCTTTTTTTTTTTTACTGTTCACTACAGAAAATCATAAAGGACTAATGATCATGCATGCTTACCAGAGCAGATATTTACATTTCTGAGCATTACACGGAAAGACAGCAGACATTAATTCAAAGTCAGAATGGAAGTGGGGGTGCCCAGTGGTTTTTGCCATCCATGATTTCTTCCTGTGAAAGCAATTGCCTGCTGTTTGCAGAATATTTCTTTTTTCTCTCCCCATTCCTGGTACTGGGTTAGACCATGTGACTAGTTCTGTTCAATGCTTTGCAAGCAGAAGTGATGGGTGACTTCTGAACTGAGAATTTAACTGTTAATGCAAAATCCTCCAGAACTGTCTTTTTCTCTCTAGCACAGCTGCCAGTGACTACTTCATCTGCTTGGGTTCTGGAGGGTCAGTCCATGCTGACACTCAGAATAGATATGAATTGTTCTAAGTCACTGACATTTTGGAGTTGGTTGATATCACAGCATAACCTAGCCTATTCTGATATATTTTTAAAGAGAAATATTTGCAAGGGTTGAATTGATTCTGCATTTGTTCTACATTAAAAGCAAAGTAAAGCTTTCAAGGGGTTTCATATGCCTGAGCTACTTATGCAATAATGAATGGACAGAAAGCAGAAAAGGACAATGGCCGTGAAGGTAGTCCCTTTTTTCTAAATCAGGTAATTAAAAAATACTTGGAGGTTCCAGTGGAACAAGGGCCCAAGCTAGGAGGTACCTGTCCCACTTTTTGTACAAGAGAAATCTGGTTGAAATGAATTTAAGAAGCTGCTTTGAAGATGGAAAAAAAAGGTTGAGTGGTGACATAGTACAGAGCTAGAGCCAAGTAAGTAGGCAGATGTACCTGGTATTTAAATACTCGTATGCATATGAATTTCAGAACTTTGATTGGTTTTTTGTTTGTTTTTTGTATTTTTAAGTAACAGCTGTGACTTTACACTTCCCTACCTATTGCCTGCTGGTCAGGGAAACAGATTAAGAGACGTTTGTTTTACCCCAGGGGACTACAGGAAAAGCAGGTGTGGTTAAAGATGAAAAGGTATGAGATTCCTCTGCTCTGTGTCACCTCCTGCCCTTGCAGCTGTAAATGCTGAGCTTTTTACCGTCTCTGTGTTATGACCACAGAACACTCACATTTCACTTACTCAAAATAATGTGGAAGTCATAAGCACGGTGGACTTGATCTTTTGAACTTCCAGAAAACCCTAACTTGCAGTGGGTTATCTTATAGTTTTAGAACATAAGTGTAGTTTGGAACCCTGCTTCCACGCACAACCTCCATGTCATCTGTTAACTAACTACTCTGACAGATTTTTTTTCTACCCACAGCAATGTGAAGAGACATTTTTTCTCGCTTTCTCTCAAACAAATAATATTGTGAACATCTGGTTTGTAGCTTTCTTAACAAAGTGAGTTCTGCAGCACCATTAAGATTAAACATCTGTCATTTACATCAAGAAGTTGACAAAGTGCTGTATGTTGAATTGCAACATAGGGCACTACACCACTAAATATCTTTTTTTGGAAACAAATTGACAGAGTCAATTGTCTCTTCTTGAAGGCACTGGGTCCTAATCACCTAAGGTGTTTGTTTTCTTTTCCAAATGAGAAAATGCATTCGATTTATTCTAGTAATTTTCCATCTTGTGTCCCACTGACTACTAACTTAATTATTCTAAATCTCTTTCCACATAAAGACAATGAAGTGCTTCTGAGAGCCATTTCAGGGGTATTGTTTTGTAAATGTGTTTGTCAGTTTAAAAAACATTGGAAGTTTTCAGCAGTTTGGTTCTCACCAGGTGGGACGGGTGTTTCATTGGTTAAAACACAGTGTGCTGACACTGGTGAAGCGACTTGTCATGGTACCAGTGCTTTGACCTTCTCGGAATTCTCCAGGAGGCGAGAAGAACCGATAAAACATAAACGATAAAAACATAAACATGGAAAGTCATTAGCTGGTTAAGCCAAAAATGGTAACAGATGAATATCATTAAACGCCCCGCCCCCCGACCACTTGAATCCAGAATGAGGACTAAAAGAGACAGGCAACTGCTATTTAATACTTACACCCAGCTGAAAAGCGCAGCCCTTACGAAGCAGGTAATAAGGGATTGATTAAATATAAAATATCTAGATGGCTCGTGTCACTCAGAGAATGTTCACAGTAATATCTTTTTCAAACAATGATGTAATACATCTTTTTTTTCAGCAAGAAGGCCAGTATCTCTTTTTTTATTCCCAATTTTAAGACTGTTTTAGTTATGATTTCTATAAAGAATTAGATAATGTGAGAACATTTCTTATGTTTTAAAGACATGTTTTTTAGGTCCAAATTTTAAAAACGGACTTGCTACTGAAGAAATCTAATAGGTAGAAACTACTTCTGTATCAAATTATTTTTCATTTGGATAAAATACTGTTTTTGTTTTTTTGATGGTCATTACATTATTCATAATGTCATATACCAAAGCATAATGAAAGGGAGAGAAAAAGTAAAATAAAAACTGAAACAGTGTGGTGAGGAGCTTCTGTGGAGTTAAAGTTTGGGCTGTACCCCTAACAAACTGAAGAACCTTGGCCCAGTTGTTTACCTTCTAAGGCCTCAAGGTTGGTAATAATTCCTACCTCATACAATTGTTATGGAAATTACATTAGACAATGCAAATGAGGATCCTGGCAGGCAAGTTGCCCAATAAAAGTAGCTATTCCTATTACTTTTAGTAATTGAAAATCTGAATAATTTCTGACAATCACTAAACATCAGATGTTCCATTTTTTATTGTTTCTTGTCAAAGAATATGTGGTCTTGGCCCCCGGGTTTCTTTCTCTTAGCAATTTTACTTACAACGATCCATATTTCTTCATCCTTATAGAAAACAAGTATCTTGCTTTTGTTCTTGGTTGGTGGGAATTTAATGAAATAGAGAACTGAGGCACTTCCCCCATTAAAGTTGTCAAACCCTGTATGTGAAAGACATTCATTTTTCAAAGCTCAGACCGAGCCTGAACTCATTATGCGTGTGAACAGCATTACATATCAGAACGTCCTGTTTAGCCCATTCAAAATTAGCATTAAAATAAAAGTGGTTAGGTAGACACTTTTTAAAGTCTTTTTTTAAAATTTGTGAAACAAATCAAGAGGGTACTTTACAAAATACCACCTTGGGCAGTACCTTCTTTCCAGTCTAGATGGTCAACTGGCCTCCATCCTCTATACTTCCCTGCAAACGGTACTCCTCCAGCCTCCTGTCTCAGCTGTTCCGGATGGACAGCCCTTCAATTATTATCTTTACTTGTTTCTAAAATCAATAAACACATTTTTAAAGTAAACCACAACCCCATAATGAGATACTGCAATATTTTGCATCCTGCTTTTTAAAATGTTTTAGCTCTAATTCTAAAAGGAGAGAATACTGTTTAAATCTTAGCACTACCAAACAGTACAAAAGACTCCATAGGATTCAGATACTTTACAAAAAGCAATTATTACAAAAAAATGTTAAGATGATCTTACCACTTGCAATAAGCAAGTAACTTAATTTTTATGAAATGTATAAAATCATGACCAAATGTGTGGTTAAAGATACACCAAAGTTTTGCCATCCTGAAGCTGCATTTTTGGAGTATTGATTGCAAGCTATTTATTTAGAAAGAAGACTCAGAAAGAACCATTGATCCACACCCTTCCCCCTTGCTGCCTAAAAGATTTAGACAGAAAATCTGCTTTAGGAAGGGAATCTTTGCATGTTGCCTTAGCCTAATTTGAATTAAGGAAGGTAAATAGAGCTCCTCAGGCAGGTGCTTGTAGCTAGATACCCTCTGTGTCCCTTAGTTTCTGAGTTGCCCAGCGAGAATTTTCCTGCCGTGCATGAGCAGCTGTCCCGCAACAACTTGTAAGCCACCCACCCTCACTTCTGAAATCTAATACCCTGCCACCCCCCACTTCCTCCTTTGTCCAAAATGGCATACACACCCCATGTTGCCTCACTGTCGTGAAAATTTTTGTGCTTATGTTAATTCTCCATGTATTAAAATTTGATTTTCTCCTATTAATATATCTCTGTTAATTTAATTATTAGCCCAGCTAGAAGAACACAGAAGGTGGGAGGAAAAGTATGAGTATTAATTCTTTAGCCCCTGTTTGTCTTCAGAATTGTCAGTAAATTTATACCAATTATGAGAGCAGAGTCAAGGCCCAGATATTAACTGCAGTATAGTTGGTATAATTCCACATTCGTTTCTGATGTTCACTGGAAAATGTATTTTCTACCAAGCTGCCATAAAAATCTAGAGTGTAATGGAAGTGTTTCACAGCTTCCATCATAAAGGTAGATGGCAATTAAAAAAATAAACCTGACTAAAATATTCATGAAAATTTTGCAGTTTTTAGGGAAACAAAATAACTTTCTTAGCAAGCCGTGGAAGGTCCTCCTGAGAACATTTAGCATTTAACTTTAATTTTCAGAGATCATCACTGCCACTAACAGACAGTAGAAGAATGTTAATTTCAGGAAAAGTGTTCACACATAAATACAACAAATTCTTTTTTAAAGGCTGATGTCAGAAAAGTTAGCTGCTCATTTTTACAGGAAGTAATCAGTTTCATGGTACTTTGTTTTAATCAGAAGTTTAAAAATTCATGTAATAATTTTAGGCTTCTTATGAATCTTACTCAAAGCTTTTATGTGTAATATTTATTAGCAAATAGGATTATCACATTAAAAACTCTCATTATTTCAGAAATATTAACAAAACATTAGCAAGAGCAGCTATTGAAAGTTTTCAGTTCTGAAATCAAAAATTCTAAATAGGAATAAAAAGGATTATATCTGAAGGCACCAGCTGCTTCCTCCACCATTTATTAATATGTTCAAAATATTGATTTGACACTGTCCTATGGAATGTTCTATACCCACATTATCTCATTTAGTCAGCACAATCCTAAGAAGTAGGATATTTGTGGTGTAATAAATTGACACACTCAGAATTAAAAGTAAGTTAATCATTCTTTTTAAAAAAGGAGTGGAGAAAGATAGAAGTACCACCAGTTGGAAAAGAGAGGTCATCAGTCCCCAGATTGTTAATTCGTTATAATCTCAGGCTTTCATTTACATACAAGTTCAAGCAGATATCTCTTTCAAGAAATAATTGTATTTGCCTATCCAGAAGGCTCCATCTCATGACACAGATGTGGGAGAGGAAACCTCATGACAGTCACTGTGAATGGGGAGGGTGGACCTTGTATTAGTAAGTTACCAAATTTCACAAAGGCTTTTCATTGACAACATACATTGTAAAGGGACTCAATATTTCAGTCCCAGTAAAACATTTCAGATGTATAAAGTGGTCAAGTATTCATCCAGGAATTTAAAATGTTAAGGATCCCTTGATTAGTAGAGACATTTACCTTCTTTGTCTGACTGCAGACATGTAATATTGTATAGCAGGCTGATTTCTTACCAAAATTCATCCCCTTTTATCTGCTAAAGCTCAGAGTTAAAAATAACTTAAGCAAGGTCACATAGCCTGCGTGGCAAGACATGTTTCATTAGAAAGTCCCAGATTTTTGCACTTTTCTATTCTACTTCTCCAATTTGTTTATCTGCAAATGACAATAACATCATTTTTCCTGAGGGGGAGGTGAAAGAGTAAATGAGATAATAATACATACAAAAAAAATTGGTGCAGCTTATGGGCTGAATTGTATCCCCCCAAAATTCACATGGATAAGAACTGGCATTGAATCGTAGTTATGGGGATCATTTGGAGGGTTATCCCTGGGAGGGGGAAGCAGAGGTAGGGGGAAATGATATAGAGATCAAGAAGCATAATTGGTAGGAACAAAATAGACAGGGGGATGTTAAGTATAATGCAGGAAAGGGAGAAGCCAAAGAACTTACACTTACAACCCATGGACATGAACTAAGGGGGCGCAGATTGCTGGAAGGAAGGGGAATACCAGACAGAGGGTGGCAAAGGGAAAAAAATTGGGACAATTGTAACAGCCTAATCAATAAAGTATACATAAAAAAAAGATTGATTAAAGTAAAAAGTTCTAGAAAAATAACAGGAAAAAAAATTTATGTTGGGCTTAACCCCTGACAGCTCAGAATGGATATTTGGAATAGACTTTAACGAAGTAATTAAGGTAACATTAGGTCATATGTGTGCACCATAGTGAATCTGACTAGTGTCCTTATAAGAAAAGATTAGGACACACACACAGAGAGACCACATAAAGACACAGCTGGAAGACAGCCATCTATAAGCCAAGGAGAGAAGCTACAGAAGAAACCACCCCTGCTGAAACTTTGATCTTGAATTTCCATCCTTCAGGGCTATGAGGCAGTAAATTTCTGTTGGCTGAGCCACCCAGTCTGTGGCACTTTGTTATGGCAGCCTGAGCAAAGTAATACATCACAAGTTAGGTATCCAATAAATGTACGTTTCCTTTGCATTAGCAATTTGGAGGCTGGCTGTTCTCAGAATGAGCTTTCTCCAAATCTGAGATGCAAGCAAATTCCTGACTCCTTTGTGTACACGTCCTCTGCTGTACAGATTATGTCTCATTTCTCATTTATATGTTCTCTCCCAGACCCAGAGCCCAGTGCGTTGCTGATAGCAAAAATTCTTTAAAAGATGAAAAAATAATGTGAACCCTCAGCAAGGTGCATGGCATGTAACAGGCCCCTTGGGGAAATCGTGTGAGCCTTTGAGATCACCAGGCCCTGTGCCTGTTAGCACACATAAGTCTTCCTGCATGAAACTGAAAAAAAAAATATTTGTGTTTGAAGGAATAAATGAAGATGCCTAAACTCCTATACCTGTTCTCATGGAGTCAAGGAAACAATGGAAAAAAATCTATTCATTGATTGGTAATATTAAGTATTAGTGGTAGCTTTTAAAAGAATAATGATTCAAATCTCTCTTTTTGCAGCTTATCATGATAACAATAAAAATGACAAAACCTAAGCTAATTTAAAATGCAAGATAGATTGAATTATTCCCCACACCAACAGATAAAAGGTAAGCCCAACTCTACTGCTAAGCAGAGGGCCTTGGTCACTGCCTGGCACTGGAACTTTCACACAAATAAGCCACTGACAGCACGAGTCTGATGGTGAAATGTTCTTTGGAAACCACTCCCAGCTAGTGGGAATAATCTTGCCTCCCCACCCCAGGTGAAAACTGTGCTTGCCTGGTTCCCATACAGTAATCCATGAAGATTCACACTCATAAAATGAGAAAAGAAGCATTGATGTTGTCCCTGTCAGCTGTTACAATCATGCCTAGAGAGTGACAGGGAACATTTAGGCCACGGTCTGCATAGTGATAAGTTAGAACCTTGATTTAAGACAAAAATTGAAGCTATATTTTAAGTCACTGGTATATGCCTTAGAGCTTATCATTTTTAAGACCACATGAACAAGGAATTTGCTCTTGGTATTTCCTGAGCAGAATACCCAGAATAGTATCACAAAGTTTTGCTGTTAATAACCCTTACTGCATCTGGAGGTTTAGAAGCAGACTGCCAAATTGATTATTTTTTTCTGAGCACATATTCTATCTAGGTATAGTAGAACTTAAATGACTTATTTAACAAAATGGTAAAAATTTCATTAAAATGTAATTTTATTCAAAAATTCATGGCAGCCCTGACCGGTGTGGCTCAGTTGGTTGGAGCGTCACCCATGGGCCAAGGGGTTGTGGGTTCGTTTCCCAGTAAGGGCGCATGCCTGGGATACAGGTTTGGTTGAGGGTCAGGGCATGTATAAGAAGGCAACCAAGTTGATGTTTCTCTCTCACATCGATGTCTCTCTCTCTCTCTCTCTTCTCCCCTTCTTCTCTCTCTAAAAGCAATGAAAAATTGACCTCTGATGAAGATAAAAAAGATTAATTACAAATTTTATGTCATCCATGAGCTTTAATGGTTTAGAGTGCAGGCTCTCATGTCAAACTGCATGTTTAGTTACTGACACTACCATTTATTAGCTATAATCTTGAGCAAGTTATTCTACCTCTTTCTGCCTCAGTTTCCTTGTTTGTAAAATGGTGATAATAATAATATTTATAACAAAGGATTGTTGTAATGAACAAATGAGCAAAAGACTTAAAACAGTTTGTGGCACACAGTAAGCACTCAAGAAATTTTATTATTTTCCTTGTCCAGTCAATGGTGAAAATACCAATAAGTTGAAAATCTCCCTCTCTTTAATAGCTTTTGAAAAGATGACACTAAGTAAGCAGTGGAAGTTTGCACAGCCTCCTGGATGAAAATTCCAGTGCACTGAGCCTGTAGTTACATTAATTCAATGGAATGATTAAAAACTTTGTAGCAATGCAACTGCCTCACCTAGACAGAGTCTGATTAAACAAGAGGTGTTAGAAAGCAATTATGGGTCAAAAATTGATAAGAAACAGTCAGACTGTGGAAAGCTGTAGGTGATATTTAGTAGCTCTAGCAAAATGATATGTGTTAAATATAAAATATACAATTGTTGGCTAAAAGTATAGAACTTGGCCTGTAAATGAAGAATTGGAAGAGAACAGAGAATCACAAATTGAGGATCAAATTAAGCATTTTAGTTAATCTTAGATTTGACTGTCAGACCTTGTATTTTATTTAAAGGCAAGTTATTTATAATCACCTATTTTATGTGATTGCAATATTCATATCTACAGAACTTTAGAATACTTTAAACTTTCACAAAGCCTCAAAATATCAAAAATACATTTAGTGACAACCTCATACCCTTTTATAGCAAGCAGAGAATTTCAATCCAATTCCACAGCAAGTACTAGCCTTAAGCGGTGGGTCCTGCTCAGTGTCCTGCAGAATAACAAACAGACATGCTCCAGAGGAGTTCAGCACCCAGCAGTGCAGAGAGAATGCACACAACTCTGAAAGGCTCTGAGGAGCAGCCACATTCCCTAAGACATCGCTGTTACCTGATTAGGCATGTCGTGAAATTTTTCAGGAGAAAAACAGTATATTTGAGTAACTATTTAACACAGGCTGGCTGACAAGTAAGTATCTTTTCTTTAGTTCTCAGTTTCTTCAGGGAGGAGGTTAGAATCTGATTATTTCTAAATTACCATTTCAGTTTCAACATTCCTTAAATCTTTGGAAGCAAATTATACATTTTGCTCTATAAGCAGTTCTCAATAAATGTTAGTTTTAAGAATGAGTGAATATACATTATATTCATTCTCCACACAGCTTATGAAAGTTCCTTTGAAGTCTGCTACTTAAATATGAACTCAACTTTAACACCTCTTATCAAATCTGCTGGGTTTTGTTTCAGAATAAATTTTTCATAAAACAAACTTAAAAAATTATTTGTTTTGGCTTTGATTCTTTGAGTAAATCAGAGCTATGTGGCCTAAGTAATGGTACAGTCCCTTCAAACTAACTGCCCCTGGATCAGTCACCTTGGTATACGTCATCTAAACCATATTCTGTTGTCCTAAGTTTCACATATTTCCTGTTTCAAAAAAAGGGCAATTTAATATTTTTCATGGTATCCTAAGTTTGCCTTCTTCCCAGATAAATATCTTGCAATGTTCGGAAACTCATTCTTCTCTGCCTTTTCAGGCAAGAACAAGTCAGCATTGAACTGTTTGGCAGCAGAGATGGAGATGCCAGCCTGCAAAGAATGAGAACTAAAATTATGCAAGGAGCTATTTTGGGAGGTAAGT
Source organism: Tonatia bakeri (assembly GCA_004024845.1). Classification (NCBI taxonomy): domain Eukaryota; kingdom Metazoa; phylum Chordata; class Mammalia; order Chiroptera; family Phyllostomidae; genus Tonatia; species Tonatia bakeri. Next base: position 153,489 of record PVIA01002342.1, on the reverse strand, counting down.
TTCCATTAAAGGGATGTCTTGGGCTTGCCATCTTTCACTGTAATTGCTGTGTCGGGCAAGTTGACTGCCTTTAGAGATTAACCTATTTTAAGTTTAATGGATCAGTGGAAGCTACTGAAAGACTGGTACAACTCTTTCTCCTAGATTTTTCCAGTCCAAGTGAAGATATTGCTATCTGTAAAGCCACACATATTTACATGCCAACATTCCACCCATACCCCACCAAAAAGAAACCACCTCCCATGACTTCATATATTGACAATCTTTTATGCTAAATCACTAGAATTTATTAGTAATAATAATTCATTTTACTATATCACATAAGTATATATTATATATGCACATATATTTAGATAGATAGATAGATAGATGATAAATACACTCTTCTGATCAATGTGAAATAATTTATATTATCAAACTGAAGTGATACAATGCCAAGAGAAAGCAAAGAAAACTTGTATGCATTTATTTAGTCTACATATGTTTTGGCCTACTGCAGGTAAATGCATAATTTCCATGAACTTATATTTGAGAGGACCTTGGCATTCCAGTATGTAACATTTGTGGATTAATGTTTGTGGCACAGAGTCATTTTTAATGATTCTGAATGACAGATGTCAATCATGCATATGTGTGTGGTAAAAAGTCACTTAGCTTATGGGAACCCGAACACTTCCCCAGCTTCTGCTTCAGCAACTTTAATATTCTCTGCTCGTCATCATCCATCTAGGAACACAAGTGAGAAAATGATAAAACTTTCTCTTTCTTGGAAAATATGACATCAAAAGTGATGATGAAAGAGAAGACTTAAGAAAGCAAAGATTTCTAGCTCATTCAATAAGTGTTCACATACTTTTCTACAGGGCACTGCATAGACATTGGTGATATAGTTGGGAGCAAATTAGTCTTCAGGGAACTTACAGACTATGCCAAGCAGGAAAATATTAAACAAAGAAATCACACACTAAATATATAATTAAAATTGCTATGAGTAGTAGAAAGTAAAAGTTCAAGGTGCTGTGAGTAAAGTGTTACAGCGAGCCTGATGGACTGGAGCATGAAGAAAGACCTGCCTGAACAGAAAATGTGTGCCCTGAGTCCTACAGGATGAATGGAATAGATATCAATTAGTGAGAGAGTAAGGAGTCAAATCTTCTAGGCAAAGGAAACTTTCAAGTAGATAGTCAAATATCTAGATTTGCAGCTCAAAAAAGAGATCTAGTCTGAAAATATATAATTAGGATTTGCTGTTATATAAATAAAATGTAATACTCTACAGGAAAAAATCAGATAATCTGAGAAGAGAGAAGGTAGAATGAAAAGAGAACATTCAAAACTAATCCCCAAAGAGCTCTATTAGAGGAAGCTTAATGTAGGCAGTAATAGCACAAAAGCCACTTTCTTAGACCCTCTTTCCCAGAGCTGGCTGGACCCCTAAGTGTGACTGACCATAATTGTTTTATGAGCCTTTATCCTCAGGACTAGAAAATTACTGGAAGCTCCCTAAAGGCATAGAGGCTCTGGGAACCCATGAAATAGGACACACCAGACCACAACGACCACCAGACCCTACACCCAAAGATAACATCGAAACAAGTTGCAGACTAACTGAAACATCCTGCTCTACAACCACCCCATTACCCCAGAAAAACTCACAGCCCCCACCCCTCAGTGCTGGTGCTGGTGAATATCTGTCTCCACACCTAGCCCTTTCCCTTCCTTGGGAAAGTAAAAATAACCCTTTACTCTCTGCACTTTCTTCTCTTTGTGAATTCTTTAACAGCCCATGTCACCAACCACCCTAACAGGCAGGATTTCTCCGCTTTGACTTGACTGATATTTTGAGCCAAATAATTGCAGTAGGGCCTGCCGTGTGCACTGTATAATGTTCAGCAGCATCCCTGCTGTTACTTACTAGATGTTAGTAGCACCCTCTCAGTTATGACAACCAAAGACATCTCCAGGCATTGCCAAATATCCCCTTGGGACCCAAGATCACCCCTGGTTGGGAATCAATAGTATAAAATAAGCAAAAAGTAAAAGTTTAAAGAGTAACTTGAAAGGGAGGAAGAAAAGCAAAAGGGTATGATGAATCAGAAGCCAAGAGAAAAAAAGTTATCTCAGTAATTATGAATTGATGCTGAATAATCAGGAAGATATGTCTGGGAAGGATCTGGAAGTTTAAAAAACAGGAAGATCATTAGTAACTTTACAAAAGGAATTTTAGTGAAGTAATGGGAGCTTAGGCCAAATTGAAGTAGCCTACAAATTATATTTATACAATGGATAACAAATGTAAATGTAATCAGTTTTAATAATACTCTCACATAGAATTTTATTTATTTAATGCTGTTGGTTGCCTATTCAACAATATCTCTTTCTTAGTAGAACTTCATTTTTTTCATATATTATATAGTCTATTCACGGGAAGCTGCTTTACAGTCCAATGATGGTGACCTCATTCTCCTTACCAGTTTGTAGTTTAGGAACAGGCATGCAATGCAATGTAATCAATGATGATGTGAGAAGAAATCTAAGGGCCTCAGGTAAACGTTTCCTTGTTGATACAGACAACCAGAAGGGATACTGCTCTTTCGTTTCTGGATGTAACCTCCTAAAATACCTGGAGGATATGGATACTATTAATTCAATTTTCTTCTCCACTGTGTAAGGAGAATTAAACTGAGAACAAGCCAAACAGTAAATGTAGTAAAAGGAAAAAATAGGAAGGACATGAGTTCTTAAATGCAGTGCTTGGAACTTTATTAACCAACTTGGAAACTATCCATACTCAGATGTCTTCATCGATTAAACCTAATTTCCTGACACCTTCCAACTGTTTGCTCTTGTTTGCATTTATCATCATCCCAGCGTCTTTCCCTTGGGAATTTTTTACTCTATTGTCAATAACCTCTGGAACAATACAATTCTTTTCCTCTGACTACCTTTTTCTTCCTAATCTTGATGAAAATCTGAGTTCCCCATTCCACGGTTTTCCAAAATAAGGCAAATCAATCACTGTCACCTCTTGACCCTGATCTATTGTCTTCCACAACTGGTCTCTTTTGAAGTCAGCACCACTCAGTTAGCTCTTCCCTCTCCATGTGGCTATCGCCCTCTGATTTTCACTGCCTCCCCACATGCTTTGAAAGTTTGCCCACTTGGTCTACTAGTCTCCTCTTTACTCCATCCATTTCTCAGTTTGGATTTATTTTTATGACCCTTGCAAATCCATACCCTCACACTTAGGTGATCTCCAATGATCCTCATCTACACTCACCTTTAACACCCACATTCAGGACCACACCTTGAACCTCATCATTACCTGAAACAGCTCCACCTTTAAGATCTTAAACTCAGAAATTTTTTTCTCTACTACAACCTCTGACTGTTTCATTGCTATGAAGCCTCAGTGTGACCTTTGATTCTCAGCCTATCTCTAATCCGCCATGGATGTGAAACATAAATGCATACCCCTTAGGAACTGAAAACTACAATCAATTATAAGGTATTATGACCACTTAACTGTTACATTTTTCTAATAACCCAACCTGGAACTACATTTTGTTTAACTATTGCAGTGAATTTTACAAGCACTCAGAATCCCTGCATCCTCTAAACCTACCTTGTCAGAAACCAAGGCCAGGGCAACTTATTATGAGTTTTCCCCACTGTGGATTCTAGGCTGTTGAAACATAAAAAAAAAAAAGGGGTAAAAAATAAACCAGCATATATGCCCCAAATGTCTAAAAATGCATGCATGGAAAGGCCATTTTGAGAATTTAAAAAAAAAAGGCAGTTTTTCATTTTCTTTAAGGCCACCTTTCTCTCCATACAGAATCAGCCTTGGTTACATGCCCAGGCACTTCTTTTTTCCCTAGTTGCCATCCTTCTCTCTTCCTCCAGGCTGGCCACCTCTTTAGGTGCCTTGGTCAAGGCCATGGAGCAGGCACCATTAGGGAAGGTAAGAGCAGGCACTGCATTCAGTAGACCCTACTAACTGAACAGGAGTTGGTGGAAGTTTTTGGATTCTTCAAAATAGAACAGCTACCTTCCAAAACATCCTTTCTTCCCAAAATCTATCCACACAAATAACCTTTCTCTTCCGATATCACTTGACTCTAACGACAAAACTTTGATACATTACACTGGAGCTGTGTCATTCAAGAAGATAATTAACATACATTTAATATAACAACTCAATGAAATAATAGTATAATTTAATTTAATGCAAAATGATACAACTATATTCTGACCATCTATTCAATGAGCCTGAATTGTGTGTGGGTGGGAGGGACCTGGGGGGTCAGAGATGGAAGAAGCAGAATTTTCCTCATTCAGTCTCAGCTCCTGTCATAAGCTTATCATTTCATAAGTGTTGCAGCCACAATGAGTATGATTCTGTTGTTCATACACATATATGTTTATATGTATACATGTGTATATATAGAGATATAATTAATTGAACATAGTCCTTCAATTCTAGTAGATGATATCATCTCCTGCTCAACCTCAGAAATAGTGCTGTCTTCCAAATCTGGAGATGCTTGTGCTTATTAAAACAAAGTATATGTCACCGATAAGACATTGCCATAAGGGATCTTGAGGAATAAGCTTGACCACGTGCTGTTTTTGCCTTACATGGTCATTTAGACTCTATATCCCTACTCTATCACAGTAGAGGACCCCTCTACTTTACAGCATAAGGATAAGAAGACACAGAAGCCAAGAGAGGTGTCACTATAACATCCTGGAGACAAGTTTTTATAACATCAACTGGACCATCTGGGTAATTCAGCAGCCAACTCCCTCAGAGGGGACTCATTTGCATTCTGACTGTCCTAAGTCCCAATCTTCTGTGGCCTTCTCAAGCCCTACATTCTACTGTAGTCCTTTCCACTATCACCCAAAATTCTCACCTCTTTTTTAACTAAAAACTCATCTATCATTAAGCCCTTCAAATTCTGTTCCATCCATCTCAAGGAATATTTATATTTCTGTTAGCTTTTTACTTAATAACTGTTTCAGAGTACATCTATTTACCTTTCAAAAGCCAATTGCCCCTTTCTATGATATATAACAAAATTTCTTAATGTGGCAAATATACACAACAAAATATTTACCACTTCACCATTTTTAAGTGTAGAGTTCACCACTATATATCTCCAGAACTTCTCATTACCCCAAATTAAAATTCTGAACCCTATGCTTTTGAGTGCATAAAATATTATGATATCCTGAATTCTTCCTTCTATTAATGTATTTTCTTCAGTCTATAAACATTTTGATTTCTCATCCTAGATGTGCTTTTCTTTCACCCAGTCTTCTTTTACATTCACTCCATCATGTATCTAGATATCCACCAATTAATCCTGCTTATTCTTCTCTTCTCCTTCATTAAACTAGAAATGCCTTGAAGACCAAGATGATGTCTTTCATACCAGTACCCTCAGCACCAGGAACTGTATCTAATACAAAGTAGACAGCAAATATTTATTGAATGAGTGACTACAGGAAAATAATCAATACAGTTGTAAGAACACCTGCTGAGCATAGTGCTAAGATATTTACATAAACTTATTTTATTACAGGGAGGAACTGTCATTAATTCTATTTTTCAGATGAGAAAATTGAGTCCTAAGCCTCTCAACTAGAACTGCAAAAGCTGTGTTTGGCCTCCTAGGATTCTGACTCCAGAGACTGCACTCTTAACCTTTTCACTGTTCTTCCTCTGTCTAGTCCATGATATAAACTAACCCACTCCTGATGGCAATCTCTACCCTCCAAAATCTTTGCAGAGAAGACATTTAGATTTCTATACAATCTGAGCACTTTATTAATATTATTTATTGAGTGTTCAAGGTAAGTAGCATTTGGTGTATCTGCGTAGATTGAGTTCAATACCTTGAATTCGTAGTAGAAATAGAAGAGTGATAGTAAGTGAACTAATATTAAAGAGAGAAAAAGAAGAAAAGTTATTATTTTCTTTTGCATTTAAAAATGCTTCTATATATACTGTGATAGATTATGCTTATCACTTATTTGCTGCCATTCTTAAAAGAGAAGTATATTCCTTCTTCACTGTCATCCCAGCTTGGTCCTTTAGGTTGCTTTAGCCAATGAACAGTATGTCCTAGAGAGTGGGCATGTCTTTGTCCTGGATTCAAAATGAAAAAGACATGCAGAGCAGACCCAGGAATGTACCACCTATCTGAGCCAACAAGCAATGTGAGTAAGAAGTAAGACTTCATTCTTGACATTCTGGAGTTGCTTGTTAGTAAGAATAACCTAGTGATGATTGACTGATAGACATACTAATATACCTCCAAATATAAGAGAACATAGATGTTGTTGTATAGAGTGTCAACATAAAGGATATTCCAAAGTTAATCCATTAGTTGAGTTACTTATAGTCCTAAATAGAGCCAAATAGAAAACTCGTAGGATATCAAACTTGCTTTAGCACAAATGACTTTTAACTTATTTGAGAAAGATGTCATAGAATGGAGATTTTAAACCTCAGGTAGAAGTTATGATCTGAAGAAGATACTGACTTTTATTTTTTTATTTTTTGAAGATACTGATTTTTAATAAAATATACATGTTAAAGTAATTTTAATATTCTATGTTGTTGTTGTTGTTTTGCATATAGTAAACTCTAACTTCTCCCCTAGCACTCTTTCAAAATGTTCAGGATTTCTTTATTTTCTGAATAATAAAACATAACTTAATACTAATCTCATTTTCCCGATTATGAAAACTCATTCTCTATGTGTTATATGGGGAGAGCACACAGTCCTAATAAAATGCTTTAAAGGTCAGGTGAACACTGCTGTGCATTGGTCTAGCTTCTTCAACATCACTTGTAAAAGGTCTACAAGTATATCTGTTGTAATACCCTTTGTCTTTCCAAAGCCCACACTATGCATTGGATGACTTGTAAATGAGACAAGACATATAATTCGGAGAGAACCACAGATTCAGCTCCAGTTGTTTACCCTATGCAAGCCTGATACTTAAAGACTAATTGTATAATATAAAACATTGCATATTTGAACTATTTAGTAAAGTCATGAAGGCTGAAAAGATCAATCCTTTTTTATTAGCTAAAACAGATTTTAATATACCAGGTTAGCTAAGCTCTACAGAGGATATTGGTAAGTTGTTTCCCAGGTGGAAAGGTGGAAAAAGTATTAAAATTCTTCAGTGTTTCCCCAGAGCATCAAGGAAAAAAATAATTCTTAGCAAGACAGACTTAAGTCCTCTGAGATACGGCTTCTGATTTCCTCTCCAGACTCATCTGTCTGATTTAAGCTACACTGGGTTGTTTGAAAAGGACATCTCAAGTCCTCTTCTTATGGATAACTCTAACTTTCCTGATTTACCATGTGGCCTATATTTTATTTAGTGTAACTAATGCTAGCTGTGACAACTGAAACACTCTGAAGACTTCAGTGGCTTATACAAAGAGCACAATGTGGGCCTAGTTGCCATCTTCCATTTTATATTCACATCAGCCAGAACACAGGCCTCCAAGTAGAGAAAGAAAGGGAGGAAAGAGGCACCCTGGTGCCGCAGCCCTCAGCTCACAGTCACACAGCCCCATGCTCACTTCAGGAAGGCTGGTGTGGTAGACATGAGCCTAACACCCACCCCCAACCTGGGCTTTATCTAGACCATTATGTTCATGACACTGAGTCCCAAACATCTGCCTATTTCCCTTCTTCATTCGATGCAGAGTGTTTTAAAGTTGCATCTGAACTTCTTTGTTTTTGTACCCAGAGCTCCCAACACCTTCTCTGTCACACAGCAAATGTTTGTTGAAATAAAGAATAAGTGAATAGATGGATTACTAAGAATGAGGTGTCATTGTGAAGCATTTCAACACCTATGGGGATGATTATTTTCCTTCCTGAAAACTCTTGCTATTGACATTTTCAATATTGAGAATCCTGACTCCTCAAAGTAGAGCCTGAGAAACTGTTTTTTTTTTGTTTGTTTGTTTCCTGTACCAGAAGAATATGAGCATGTGATCTGACTTTAACTAGTCAGATAGGCCCACATGAGACTTCAAGGAAGAAGCAAGCCACATGAGGAAACATGCTGTGCATCTTCACCTTTGCAGATGCTGGAAGTAGCAGAACAGATGTGATGGCAGTAGAAGCCACAGCGATTTTGCAGTCATTGTTCAGTGGAGTTCCTGACGCAGACAAGCAATGGGGAAAGGACGGCGCTCACAGCAGAGCAGCAGAGCTGGTTTCTCCTTGGAATGTCTCTGCGGTTGTGGTTTGGGGCGTTATTCCACAAGGTTTGGCCTTGAATCCGATTTTGCAGCCCTCCCAAGATATCTGTGATCTACTCAGTATTCCTTTGATTAAATTCCTTTTTACATAACTAGAAAAAGTCAGCTTCTATTGTTTGCAATTAAGAACCAATTAATATCCAAGAAAGTAACATGAGGCCACAGGACTTTGGAACTGGGAGAATCAGTGTATTTGTGTGTGTTTGTGTATGTACAATCAAAGGAGCAGATATAAAGCAGAAATAAAATTATTAAAGTGATAAGGAAGAGGTAAATGGCCATCAAAAGGAAATTTTGCTGTCTTCACACTGTACACCTTTGTTTTATTGAAATGAGACACTGCTAGAGTCTCTTTTGAATGATACATTGCAAGAGATCAGGGATAGTGGTTCAATTATAATCTTAATATTTATCTATCCAATTCATGTTTGTTCCTTAAACCTGCCATTATACTTAATATAATATTTGTTAAATTCATAAAATTATGCTCCAAGTGAAAGCTGTTTGAATAGTTTCAAGTGGTACATAAATTCTCTAGTCTTTCTATAAAATGTGCATTTGAAAGCAAGCTTAAAGTAACAGGATTTCTGAGCTAAAAGAAAATGAGAACCCCAAAATTTGTTTTACTCCAAGTAACAGAGTTTTGCTTAGAAATGGTTGAAATAAAGTCTTAGAGATGGAATTACAAGAATATTCTCACATAGGCAGTGCTTTTACTTCATAACACCGTAACATTATGTGTGTGCTAATAAATATTGACTTAAAAAAAGGAGCCATCATATTTTTGGAAGGGACAGTTGAATAAAAAAATTTGGAGTTTTACTCAAGAAATCTTAACTGAATGTTTGTTTATTTTTATGAAATATTTATTTCCACTAAAAATTCAAAGACTACAAAAACTTTCCTTCCTAAAAAACTGCTTTTTGTGTGTGAGGCTGGTTTTATGTGTCAATTTTTTAAGGTTAAAAACCAACATTTTAAGCAACCCCCAGTGCTTGCTACTCTTCATCAAAAGTGCCTTTTCTGGATTCAAATAACTTTATTGTTTGAATTGCCTTAATTTAGGATTTCTCAACTGGGTTCATTCACAATGTAAAAGTGGAGTGCCTCTGAGATAAATGACTTTTACTTGCAATTATACCTACAGTTTAAAGACATGTAATTGACACAAACATAACTGCTTCTAAATGTTTTCAAGGTACAGAAAAGGCTAGCTGGAAATTAAGGGTTGACCCTTTCTGAAAGCCTAAATAACCCGAGGTTTCATAGTCATCTGTCACAGCAACAGCTAGCTCTTCTTTTAAAACAAGTCAGTCCATTTTTCAAGCTGTTGCTTAGATTGCTATAGATCCTCAGGGCACGACTGAAAACAAGATCATAATTGAGCAGTAGGAGGTCTGCTTATCTCTCTCAGCAATGAGCTGGCAGAGGACAGGAGACCCAGACTGTGTAAATGCAGGGAACAATGCACCTGCTTGGAGGCCTGATTTTAAGTCTTGTTGGTAAGAAGGTGTGAAGAAACCGGTCTGAATGTTGTGTTTGCTGATTTAGGAGTTGGTGTGTGTCGGGGGGGGGGGGGTGGATTCTGGGAGATTCTATGGAGTGGGCAGAAAAGACATAATTAAAACTATTCTTTTCACTAAAAAAAAAAAATCTGCTCTATCTTGCCAGTGGGCCTTGATCTCTTTGTTACACTGTATTTGGAAAGTTCTATTGAAATGTCATTCAGGAAGTGCCACTGGGGCCTAGCAGAAAAAAAAAGAAAGGATAGCAAAAAACAGGCAGTTGAAAGATAAAAGCATACATGTTTTTAAAGAGTAATATTTCACTAAAAGTGTCTCTTACTGTTCACTCAAATCTAAGAACTTGGATCTGTACCACAAACAAGTTATTGCCAATAAAGAAAGTGAAATTTTTTTATTTTAATTGTTCAAGTACAGTTTTCTGTCTTTTACTCCCAGTCCAGCCCACCGCTTCAGTATTCCGCACCTCCCTCCCATTTCCACCCCCCCCCCAGTTTTTTTTTTCCGTGTGTCCTTTATACTTGTTCCTGTAAACCCTTCCCCTCTTCCCCTGAAATTCCCTCCCCTCTCCCCTCTGGTCACTGTCAGCCTGTTCTCAGTTTCAGTGTCTTTGGTTACATTTAGCTTGTTCATAGCAGCACAATTTACAATAGCCAAATGCTGGAAGAAACCTAGGTGCCCATCAGTAAATGAGTGGACCAAAAAACTATGATACATTTACCTAATTGGAATTCTACGCAGCAGAAAGAAAGAAGGAGCTCCTACCCTTTACAACAGCATGGATAAAACTGGAGAGCATTATGCTAAGTGAAATAAGCCAGGCGGTGACAAATACCATATGATCTCATCTTTAACAGGAACCAAAACAACAAAAAAAGTGAGATTTTTAAGATATTACTCATTTTGTACAAAAACAAGTTTGATTTTTCTTTTTCTTCATTAATATGTTAATAATGAGATTGTACCATTATGGAAGGCTGATTTTTACCTAAAAGGGCAAAAATGACAGTAATAAAATAGTAATGCTCATAATTAAAATAATTCTAAAAATACATCTAGTGACTATGTTGGTGTAATGAATAAATATTTGGTGGACTCTGATTTTGTTCTCAGCTAATAGATATGAACCTTCAATTTGATTTTCTTATCCTCTTTATGCCTCTAAACAACTTCTATCAGCTGCTCAAGATCTCCTGTTGACATCGAAGGGAGAGCCTTATGTACAAGAGGAAACACCAGCAGGAGAACAGAAGAGAAGGAAGGCAATGGCTGCAAACACCACATTTGCTGGAGCTAATTTTTAAAGAATGTACACACCATATGAATATATTCTTAACATAAATATATCATTGTCCAGGAGAAAATATGACAACCTTTCTGTCCTTCATCCATAAAAGCTAAATCTATAAAGCCACCGCATTTTGTCGTGTATAATGCACACTGTTTTTGGCCCAAACTTTCAGGAAAAAAAGTTTTATTTTATTTTTTTAATTCAATTATTTATTTATCTATATTTAGAAACAAAACTGATTATCATATTCCAGGGTCTATCTTACATACGGATATCATTATTGCTTTCTAGAGTTATACTTGTAATATATAAGCATAAATAAAAGAATTAAAAACATTTATATAGATACAGAATTAGTATTTCCCATGTATAATGTGCATCCTTATTTTTCCCTCAAAAATTTGGGCAAAAAATTGTGCATTATACATGGAAAAAATATGGTAGGTATTTCAAGAGTATAGGAAGTAGTATTAGCATATAATCATTCAAAAATATCAATTATTTTTATTCTCTAAAACCTAACCAGTACAAAGTGAAAACAATTTTGACAATTTAGAATAATGATTCAGGTCTTGAAGTTATTATTCAGAATATGGTCAATCTGCTTGTCTTCATTAAAACTTGTTTCAGAGGAGAGGGGACAGGGGGAGGAAGGGTAAGAGGGTATAATCTTTTTATAATGAATTTGAGCTTTATTTTCCAAATGCATCTGTGTTCTGCAGTCTGGCTGAAATAGGGATGCAAGTTTCAAGTCAGATAAGTAGCAGCAAACTCTCAATGCTTTCAGTTATGACTATAATTAGACACTTACGTAAATCAAATATCTTGCTTGGAGTTTCTGTATTCCATAAAAAGAATAAGATTTCTTTTTCTCTAAGAAAATAATTTTCTGTCATATAGTCAATGTATTTAATAACTGAGTAAATTAGCATCATTTCCTTTCCTAATATCAATAATGTTCTTCATTCAGCTATAATGAGTGTGGCATCACATGAAATTTTATTGATCACTGGAAGAAAAAAATGCAGAAAAATCACTTTTACCTTTTTAAAAATAAATACAGAAAGAATTTGAACACAACTTGTTAAAACTTCTGTGAAATTTGATTGCTATTAGATACAACTGGATTCTTATATTATAAATAATCAAACATTTTGCAATTAATTCATTTTTAAAGTGACAAAACTCCAAATATGTTTGTAGAAATAACTCTTCTTGAATTTACATATACAGGTGAAATATACACATATACTTCAACTTTGTTTGGGGTAATAAAAAAATAACCCAAATATTATCTGATCACTTTCTAAAGTAACATATAACCTGAAATCTTGAAAGTTATTAAATCCTTTTAAAAGAAAATGACATCTTACATCTTTCTTATGAGGGTGCCAATATTTCACACTCCTGCTTTACAAAATTTAAGTAACTACCTAAGCATGTTCTGTACCACAATGTGTAAAACACTGCACCAATTTAAAACAACTTAGTGAGAAAAAAAAAGTGATAAGTATTAAGAGAACAATGGAGTCTTGTGTACTTCAAAGATGGTCTTAATTTATAATCTGAAAGGTTTTATTATAACATAATAAGCTGCATAATTCCCACTTTGAAATTAAAACTGCTATTCAGGATACATATTGTAAATTTGTGACATTGAAGACTGTGATTTTGAAGAAAATTATTCTTTATAAAGGGTATACCCTATACTTGTCTAAAAACAAATTTTGCAGAAAGGCATCAAGACAGTGTTTCACTGTAGGCTGTGAATCCTTTCAAAGGGCTGGTGCCCTGATTATTAACATCATCTCACATACTCCCAAGACGTGTACAATTACCTCTGAGAGAAGAGCTGGGATTGTGAGGCCTCAAGGGCTTAGATAATGACATAATATAAATTGCAACGATTACCCATGTACTTTTCCAAGAGACATATTATTTAAAACCTATCCTGGACTTCAAGAATGAAAGACAGAGGAATGTCCACTTTATGAAATTGCTATTAAAGTGTGACCTAGAGTTGAAGACAAGGTTAATTATTGGTTTTTAACTGAAGTATCATTCTAGATTAATATCAGTGCCCAGGTATTAAATATTGAAGCAAGTCACATTTTTCAGGGACAATTGCCTTTGAATGAAGAACGACAGGGCTCTGGTCTTTGGTGACCCTTATAACTCCTGCAGTGTAATCCATGGCAACTCGGTTACTACAGCAACCAAGGAACACACACAGGAACAGGATAAGACCGTGAAATCTGTTGTCATACTTTCATAAGATATAAATTGCAAATGATATTCTGAAGTAGATCTGTTAAGTGTGTGATCTAAATTATAAATTAGTCGGATGTGAATATGGAGTTTTCACTGGGACACGATTTAAGGATCCTGTGTTCAAACATTCTACCAACATTTATTGACAACTTACTGCTATTCAGGGCAAAGATGAACGAGACACAATTTCTGAAGTCCTTTCCCCCCCTTCACCCTCATCCATTTCAAACTGAAGCCCATCATTAGTATAATGCTTTTCCTAGAGGCTTTGTTGCTAAAAATGAAATAGTTTGAAACATTTTCATTGGTTTGGTCAATATAAAATTCACCACCAGATCTCATCAGAAATTATCCAGATACTTTCCAAATTCCCAAGTCTCTATAGTAGAAGTTATCTCTCAGCCTCACCTTTCCACCTTGGAAAGCTGATTGAGTATTTTTGTGTCTTGGGCCCCAACTCTAGATAATAAGGCTTCTAATGACTTCTGTTGGTGTTTGGTGTTTTGAAGTCCTGGCAGTGACTTTCATTCAACTATTTCCATTACTTCATCATTAACACACATTTGAATAAGTAAGTGAGAAAGGAAACTGTTATTGGCCTTAGTTTATGAGAGTTCTATAATTAGATTATAAAAAGTCCATTTTCCATGTTGTGCTTAAGACATAACATGGAACTAAGAATTGAGGTTTTTTTTAAGGATTTTTAAATAAACAAACACACCTGAGATGAACGTGGCTAATGTAAGCCACGTGGCTAGTGTAAGCCACAGTTAAGATATGTGTAACCTGCCAAGAGAATGAGAGGCAGGGCACCAACTTCAGATCTGAGGGAATAGCAAACAAGGTTCTCTAAAGCAGAGGCCTGAGTTCTGCTACAGAGGTGTGGTAGAATTCCATGCAGTGCCAAAGACAACACAAACTTGCAAGGGGATGAAACAAATACAATATGATTGGATTATGTGTACCTGTAGAAGAAGGAACATGGACCATGTTATGAAGGGTCTCTAACCTCCATCCCCCCAAAAAATACCCAGGGAGGCTTTTACAATACTATTTATCAGCTATCTGCACAAAGTGCTAGACAGGCCAGTGACACAGCCGCAGGATGGACCCAGCTCTGGCATCATATCAGTTATCCATTGCTGTATAACAAATTACCTAAAAACTTAGCATCTTGAAATAACAAACATTTATTATTTCACAGTTTCTGTGGGTCAGAAACCCAGACGTGGCTCAGCTGGCTCAAGGCTGCAGTCTGCCTGGGAATGAAGGGACAGTGCTAGACAGTGACTGAAGGATGTGTTGCTCCCAGGTTCACTCCTGTGGGCCTCTCCATGTGCATGAAGTTGACTACATCCCTGGGTGTGTAACCCAAAGGAGAGTGAGACACACCCTAGATGAAAGAAACCCAAGACAGAGCCACATACTTTTGCAACCTTCTCAGAAGTAACATCTCATTATTTTTGTCATCTATTCGTTACAGGTGAGTCACTATATCCAACCCACAGCTTAGGGGAGAGTATCATAAGGGTGTGAAGATCCAGAATTGCAGGGGATATTGGGGGCTACATTATGACATTCCCAAAATAAGGAATAGTCCCAAGGTCTTACATATGTGGCTGGCAACATATGCCATACTACAAGAACAAAGAGGACAGTGGGACTACCCTTTAATTGCCTTCATATTTCTAGAAACATTTTCTGTGAATCTACAAGAACCCGTTATTTACTCTAGTGTTCAGAATGACCATGGGGATAGGAAGTATCGCCTCCATTTCATAGTTGAGAAAAGTGCAATTAATTTGCCCAAGGAAAAACAGCCAACAAATGCTAAGAATATTTTTAGAATTGGGATTCAAACCTGATGTACGCACATCTCTCTCCAAAGCCCACATTCTTAACCACTGTGCAGACAGCTTACAGTATCGTACCTGCTTCTGGAGCTCGTTTTCAACTGTCCTCCCGGGCACTTCATAACACGGTGTGATATTTCTGATGCTCTAAAGAGGGAAACGTAATATCACAAAGAAAAATGTCAAACAGGCTCTTGTGACAGTGGTTCCATACCCTCAAGATTAAACCTCATAGCACCCATGGTTTTATCATTGTTAAATGGCACAAAAATTGCCCGTGCACAAATTGAATCTCAGACTTACAGCACTAATCCTATAATACATTATCGCATCCTGATTTAAAGCACCATTCTGTTGTCTTTCCATACTCTGAGTAGCACTGTGAAGCCTACTGAGCACTCATTCTTGGAAAAAATGAGTTGTACATTAAGGCCAACTTCTCTGAAAAAACCCTGACAATATACAGAATTTTCATTCAAAATTAAACACAGAAGTATAAATGGCATCACATGGACTATACACTGAAACATGAAGAGTACCCAAGAAGAGATCACTGTTATTGAGCTATAAAAGTAAATCTTAAAAAAAAAAAAATAGGTTTAGTAGCTATGAAAGCATCTAGCAAAGAAACAGGCAGATATTAGCTCCATTTGATTACATAGTTCAAAGATGAAACATGTTTAAATATGTTCTGTAATAACAGCTTTTATTTATATTTATACCAAGGAATGCAAAGTACTTTGTGAAGTTATTTCATGCCCAAGAGGTAGTAGGAGATGGTTATTATTACTTTTTTTTTCTTTTTTCTGTGGATGAGGAAGCTGATGGTTCTCTCATGTAGTCCTATCCCACACGTACAGTCACTGAGCAAATGTGCATGACACATCCACTCTGTCCCAGGTGCTTGTCTGGACAGTGGCTGTGAGGTGCTTGAGGTAGACACTGTCTTTGAGAAGCTCACCCTCTACAGAAGGAGACTGTAATGTGAAAAAACAGGTGTTGTAACAAACACTGCAGAAACAGACGTGAGAGTGATTCATTCTTCCTGGGACTATCGGAAAACGTTGCCAGAAGGAGACAAAATCTAAACTAGACCCTGAAGGATGAATAGTTGAAAAGGCAAGTCAGGAAGAACAAGAGTATGTGCTAAACTGGAGTGGAGTGGAGAAGTCTGGTGCACTGGGGAAGCACTCACTAAAGACAGGGTCCAACAACCCCCCCTTCCTGGTCATCCCTTCTCATTTCTCCTCATTTTGGTTCATATTGCTACGTCTTACCTTTTGTTTATTTATTATTATTGCCTTTAAGTTTAGTTTTTGTTTTCCATAAAAAACTCTTACATATTAGAACTATATATTGAAGTTAACATAAATGGTTAGCAGATGCAGGCAATAGGCATTGAAAGAGCTTTAATTTTCCTCAAAAAAGACATTTTCTAGGATTGGAATAAGTTTTTTAGTTTTGCTTCCTAGTATCAGAGGTGATCCCTGGCCTGCCTACTGCTGCCTTATTGTAATCCAACACCGCCGATTTCTCTCCTGCCAGGTGAGTCCCTACAGGACGACTTTCCTGGATCACCCACTCAGAGCAGTCTCCTGGTAATTTTATAGTTATTACTAAATGAAGGGTCTCCATGAAATACCCCAGGACCAGCAAACTCTCTTTTTAGAAGATTATCTATAGAAAAATAAATCTATGAAGTATAAAGATAATTTCTAAACAAAAAGTATTTTTCCCTCAAAAATAAATATAAACTAGTGTATCCCCACCCATCCTTCATTTTGCAATATGGAAGAGTAAAAGATTTCTCCTTTTAAAGACAATTCTTATCATTGACTTAAAGAAATAAAATCCTGGAGAATAAAATTAGAGCTGTGAAACAGTGTTTGTTTTTTCCAGTTATGAATCTACTACATTTTCAAAAATTAAATTCAAAGTACCTAGACTAGAAAATAGTTCTAAAAAACATAACTAGACTTATGTACTCGCATGGAAAGTGGTCCACAGTATTTAGTTAAGGGCAGTGGCATGAGGGGGAGCCAGCTGAAGGATTTCATTTTGGTCAAAAATTTATTATAATTTGTATGTTAGTAAATGAACTTTTTTAAATCTAAGAAATCTAACTGTTAACAATGGTTATGTCTGGGGAGGAGAGAGTAGAGAAAAATTCTACTTTTTAATTACAAATGTCTTCATTGTTTTAGTTTTTATAATGAGCATGTACTTTTTAATAATCAGAAAAATCAAAAAAGAAAAGACCATTTTTATTGTCTGCCACTTCTAACTAATGTGTGACTCTTACACTCTTTTGGGAATAGGTGAGATTGCTCAAACATCTTTGAACATTGTTTATATGCTATAAAAGGTGTCTGTGAAGTGTCTTATTCCACAATGTTTCCTCCTTCTCAGGTGAGATCTTACAACTTCCTTGTAAAGCAGTCCAGCACAATGTTCCCACCAATGAGCTTTGAAAGTAACAGTGCAAATCGAAACCAAAACCAGAGGGATCCTTCTAGACCACAGGCCAACGTGGGCCCCCCAGTGTCCTGAAATCAGCCCAGAGACAGTCCCTATCTGAAGTAGAGCCTTCCACACTGGAATGAATCTGGGGCCCTAGGGCCAGATCACCAGATTTTGCTGCTAAAATTGTTATCATTGTCTTTTCCCAGTTAAAAAAAAATATGTTTTAAGCTTTTCTCTCACAAATTGTTCTTAAATCTTTGGAACCTGCTACCAGTTTCCTTTGAGTGAATTTTTAAAATAAAAATGGTATTTACTTTAAGACTAAATTATATGTTAGTTTTAAGCTTAATGCATGAATATTCTTTATGCCTTTACAAAACACGGCAGGACTTCCTGGTGCATAAACACCTGAGTGTACTTGAGAATGTCCAGCCCTTACCCTCTTTGAGATATTTTCCCTACTTTCTTTCCTTGCTATGCTCTCTTATCACCTGGTCCATACTGCCTTTTTACAGACTATTCACACCACAAGCATTTTTACTAACATTTCTCCCCGAGACTAAATAATGGGTCCTTCACAGACAAAGTATTCTAGTCATCTCTGTTTTCTGAACAGGGCTGACCACAAATGGTTTAATGTACTTTTTTACTTAGGTAATTTCTTAAGAAATAGAGAAAATGTTTAACCCTAACCCACTCTTCAATCCTAATGCCAATCCTAATGCACAAGAAACTGACTTGTTTCCTAATGTGAACTCAGAAAGAAAGAAGGAAGGAATGAATGAAGGAAGGAAGGAAGGAAGGAAGGAAGGAAGGGAGGAAGGAAGGAAGGAAAGAAGGAAGGAAGGAGGGAAAGAATACTTTCCAAAGCATTTTTCTTACCCTTTTTAACCCCCCTATATTAAATAACCTCTAGAATTTAGGTAGAGCTTGTACCGAAATGTTCCCCCACTGCCAACATATTATAGTCTTATTTTACAAATATTTATAGAACACCTATAATGTTCCAATCACTATACTGATTATGATAAGCAAAATATACAGTAGATTCTAGACTCATAGATTCCATATTTGGTGAGGTCAATAGATATTGATCAATGGTTACATATATGTACTTATAGACCATTGTAATTACCACAAATTTTAAAAACATTCATAGGAGGGAATTCCTGGTCCTGGCCAGGGAAGATCATGTTTCCCAGGAGTATGCCAATCAGCCTAACATGAAAAATAAAAGGCTTTCATAAGGTAATGAGGTTGGGATATAGACTGGGTTTGGAGCCTTCAGAGAGGAAAGAATACCACCTCATAAAGCTTCCAAGACAGAGGAGACCTGGACATGGACACAGAGGTCAATGTGCCTGGAGAGCAGAGATTAGGAAGAGAGATGGGGCCAGAGTAGAAGGCAGGGCAGATGACTGCAGGATGGCTTGGGCATCTCAAGGGCAATGGGAAAGCCCAGAAGGATCTGAGCATAAGAGTGACACTGTCGGTGGGTATTTTGAACAGTTCTCTGGCCACCATGTGAAGAAACAAAGAATGTAAACTGGAAGCAAAGAGACTAGTTAGGAGACCATTGCAGGTGTCCAGGTAAGAAAGGTTGACAGCTTGGATCATGGTGATCATGGAGGGCAGGAGAGGAAGAAACAGGTAAATGAGATTTCTGGAAGCTGAAACCAGTAGGAGTTGGGGATGAGTTGGATATGAGAAGTAGGGGGAAGACAAGCTGAGATTTCTAGCATGTGAGATGGACAATTCACTTACATCCTTTACTGAGAAAACTCTGGGAGATGCTGAGTCATTTTGGGCATGTTGAGTTTGAGGGGTCTTCCAGACACCCAATTGAAATTTAAGTATCTTTCATACTATCTGCAGGAATGCAGTTGAGCTAAATCTTCCATTCAGGCTTTGGAAGACAGAATATCCAACCAGGAAGGATTTGGGAAGAGATCTGGTGAGGATAAAAATTCCTCTCTTTATGCCTTCCACTTGAGTTACATTAGCCTTCTTTGTCTTTGTAAAGCATTTCTTCATGGGATGTACTGCAAACAAGACAATTATCAAATGCATAGCTGCAGAGCTGGGAAAGGCCCAAACATGCATTCAGTCAGTCAGTCATCACTGATTTATTTATATTTGTGTTAGCACCCTCTGATTATTATTATATTATATTATGTATTATATAATTCAGTTAATCATCTTACAGTTTTTATGCATGTGTACTTTTTCTCACTGGAATACAAGTTTTTAAAGGGTATACTCCTTTTTTTCAACCCTTTTATATCAGAGAAGACCTAGAAAAATGCTCTTCTCCAGATAAAAATCTGTTGAGAGAGTACAAGTGATGTTAGCTAAGTTCACTAAACATCCTAGAAAAAGGCATTAAAGCAGTTTTCTATCATGAGTAGTTAATATGAGCTGGTCAGCGGGTTTGCATGTGGCCTTTATAATTCTGCAGAGGGAAGTGTTCGCACACTGAGCTATTCATTTGTTCAATCAACAGATATTGCACACCCACCTGGCCAGCACAAGGAAAGGAAAAGAAAGATGCTTTCTCCCAGAATACTGCTATGGTGGCCACCTGCCTGGAGCGCCATTCAGCCCAGAGTTTCTCACCAACCTGGACAAAAGCCACAACCTCTACTCAACTACAGAGCAGGAGGAAAGGCATTTTTCTCCTCCCAAATCCTCCATGGTGTGATGTTCTACTTTCTAAAGGCAGATGGGAAGACTTGGCTCACCTGCATTGTTAAATGTTAGTGTAAGAATGGAGATTTTGGAGGTGAGTCAGCATGAAAAACTGAAATGAACAGGAAGGTTCTTGTTGAAAATTGCTGGTGAAACCAAGGAGAGTTATTTGCCACTCCTTATTTCCTGATGAGTTCAGAGATCCTCTCTGTGGCCATTTCACCATCCTTCCATGACTAACCTTCCATCTGGTGGCCAGAGTGCTCTCACTGTCCTCAGGCCTGGCAAGAAGATTTGGACCTCCTGTGGGCAGGACGGGATTGGAGGATGGAGAGGGATCTGTGACCTGCTACCAAGGGAAGATCTTGTCTAGATGGTTGCAAGGCATCCTCCACATTCATAAGATGCTGATCCATGGCATTTATGCTTACCCTGAAATCAGAGGCTGACTGTGCTGCAACCATTGAGCCAAATCCTGGATGCAGACCTTCCCGGACTGCAGTCCCTGACCGCAGGAATGAATTCCATCATGTTCAGTCTTCTCAACCGCTTCCCAGAGATGGAAGCTTCTCTCAACGCCAGAGGGCTGCAAGAAGAAATAATACGAGGCTATAAAATTCCTTCCAAGTGTAAAAGCATTTTGTAGTGTATAATAATTTCAATGGTCATTAGCAGTTTTTCAAAGTCGTTTAGGAAAAATTTCTGATCTAAGGATAATTAAAGAATAATGAAAGAGTCTTGCTCTAGGCATCTGGGCATCAACATTCGATGCACACTGAACAAGGTTAAGCTGAAGTGCTAGTTTACTTTGGAAAATGACAGCCTTATTTTTCAAGGTGTAATAGTTTGTTGCAACAGACTACAGAAAGAAATTTGCAATGATGAAATACCAGTTCACATCTTTCATCAGTTCAATAATTTTTCTTTCATGCTGGATAGTTATTAAAATGAAAGCCTGCACTGGTCCAGGAATGTTTAATTCTTCTCATATGTGTATTGTTATTGTTATACTTTTGATTATTTTCTTAATCTACTTTCCAGGCTTACTTATTTTATCAGCTGAAAAGCTGGAAAAAAATCCTTATGACTAAATACTTTGCTGTTTATTATTTTACTTATTTTTTTAGCCAAACCCTACAATAACATTTTAATTTGATAATGTTCCATTAAACACATTAATAGAAGATATAAAAATATAACAATTAAGGAATGTTTTAATAATTTTAGTAAAATTTATTCACTAGCATAAAAACATATTTGGCTTTTTTTGAGCTTCAGTAAATTTATAGCAAATAATTTACATTAATAAACTCTAGGCACATCTACGTACATATTTTGAGAAGTATAAACTAGAAGCAATACATGTGGACAGTGTTCTGAAAATAAGACTTTTATGCTGATTCTGACACTTTTTGTTACAATCAGCGTATCAGTGAGCCCACCCTTCTTTCTCCATAAAGTGCGCAGTGGAAATAATTTTAATATGTTATAGTGATGTAATAATGAAAAACTAAGGGCAGAAAAAAGTTCCCCACAAATGCTGCAAAAATAAGTGCTCAGTTAGAACTTGGGTTTTAAACACATTTTATGTACAAGTAAAACTAATAATGTACATGCCATTTTAGAACTAATTCTTAGAATATAGCTAATAATCAAACTGGATCTCATTCACTATGTAAGATACAATAAACATCCTTCCAAGTAAAGGAATAAAAATGTTAAAACTTAGGCTATTATTTTTTGGTGACAAAGATTATAATAAAGGAAAAAAAGATATTCAAAACAGCTTGTCCCATTTAAAGAAATCTTACTTTCAAGACAATTACACTAAGCCATTTTCTAATGAGAATCCTTATTTTTGGGCTTCCCTAAAGTCAACAGCATTTCTTTTGTAAGTTTGCATTTCTTTCAACACATTTTTGTAGTAGATGAAACTAATGTAATGATCAAGTTTTCATTTTTAGAAAGTAGCTGTGGAGGGAATCAAGGTCTGTGTTGGTATCTGAAAATAAATATTAAGCAGAAACCCAGAAAACAATAAGATTAAGTAATATTTACATAATGACTCTAAATTAACCTCATGTACAAATGTCTTGAATTAAAGTAACAAAAATTTGAAACTAAATGTTTGGATTCTTTAGAAAAGTTGAACATTTCTTTACTCGAGAACTTTTCTTTCTCCACAAGCTTGTTCAAAATAATTAGAACAGGATACAAATCCTTTTTAGCCATATATATGCCTATATATTTGTTAAATTCAGTCACAATCTATTTCTCATGTGGTATTGTGAATTTGTTATTCCGTACTTAAAAAAATTGTGAGCACAGGTTACAAAAATATTTTTGTTTGATATAACATCAACTGTTACAAAAATTTCACTTTGCTTTGGGGACTTGCATTGCTTTACTTGTTACTGTGTTCAAAGTATTAAAATATATTGTGCTGGAAAAGACAAAACTATGCAGACAGTAAAAAGATAAGTGATTGCCAGGGGCTAGGCTGGAGGGCGAAATGAATAATAGGTGGTGCATAGAGGATTTTTAGGGCAGTAAAAATAGTGGGTATGATACCATAATATTGAATACATGTCATTATACATTTGTCCAAAGCTGTAGAATGTGCAACACCAAGAATTAGTGAACCCTAGTATAGCCTATGGACTTTGGGTGATTATGGTAGTCCATGCAGATTGTCTATTGTAACGAATGTATCCGTATAGCTGGAGATGTTGATAATGGGGTGGCTTATCCTGGGTGGAAGCAGGAGTTATAGGTGGAGTCTCTGTTACCTGGTGCTCGATTTTGCTGTGAACCTAAAACTGCTCTAAAAAAAAATGAAATCTAAGTGGGTAAAAAAGTATGAACCTCCAGTTATAAAATAAATGAGTCTGGGGGATGTAATGGTGACTATAGTTAATACTGTATTGTATATTTGAAAGTTCCTAAGGGAGTAGATCATAGTTGTCATCACAAACACACACAAAAAGTAACTGTGTGTGGTGAGGGATGTTCACTACACTTATTGTGAAAATCAATTTATAATATATACACATATCAAATCATTATGTTGTACACATGCAACTATTATAATGGCATATATCAATTACTGTAAATTTTTTCAAAAAGTCTAATAAAATTTTAGCTATTATAAATTTATTATAAAAATTAAAACCTATATATCTCAAACTTTTTCATCTATATTCATATTTTACAAAAGACAAATGTAAATAAGTGTCTTAGAACAACTAACAATTTGTTTTTCCTTATGTTTTCCTCTACTGAATATTTCCAAAAAATGTTCTTTTTTTGAAGCCAAATATCTTGAAATACTCAATTTTCCAAGTCCTGTTGTTGCTGCTGACCAAACTCCCCTTCTTGGTGGGCTCAGGCTGTGATAGACATCTGTAGAAAGACCCATCCTATTCACACTTGATGTACAAGTTCCTTCTTCACCTATTTTCTCCTTTTACTTCCTTCCTTCTATTTCTATCCACCACCTAACAGTCAAGCAAAGAGAAAGAAGGATGTACAACATGCCTGGTATGTGCTTGGCACTGAAAGTATATTTGCTAAATGAATAAATGAATAAAGTAATTTCTTATCTATTCACATCCAGCCTTCAGTTTCCCAGTTAATATTTCAGGCTGTGCCAATCATAGGCAAAATTATGAAATAAGAAAAAGTGAATATCATAGTGAACACCCCAACCCTCTCACCATTCTATCCTTTTTCTTTGCCCACTGCTTTTCTGCTGCCATTCTAAGTCATAACCATGATGTACCACTTTCCTAGGTACGACTTGACAAAATACCACAAACTGGGTAGTTTAAAACAATGGAAATTTCCCACCTCACAGTGTTGGAGACCAGAAGTCCAAAATCCAGGTGTTGGCAGAACCTGCATACCTCTAGGCTCTGGCTGGAATCCTCCTTTGTCCCTTCTAGCTCTGTCATTGCCAGCCACCCTGGGTTCCTGGGCAAGGCAACTACACCATACCTTGATTGTCACATGGCCTTCTCCCAGTATGTCCATCTTTACACGACATTTTCCCTTCCTCTAAGGACACCAGACATAGTAGATTAGGGCCCACCCTGATGATCTCACTTTGACATGCTTCTAACAACAAAGACACTATTTCCAAATAAGGTCATATCCACAGGTACAGGGGGTAAGACTTAGGTATTTCTTTGGAGAGCACACAATTCAACCCATGACATAGGCCGTCCCTTCCTGGAAGTGCCTGCTACTTCAAAACTATTCCTGAACAACTCTGACAACCATTATGACAGTGGCAGCAGCAGCAACAAGCACAATGAAAACAAACAAAAAACTCCCTCATGTTGATTTAGATCTTAATGTTTCTTCCAGAAGTTCTCCTTGAACAAGTTTGCTCCAAAAAAATAAGAAAAGAAAACAAATTTCTACAACTTGACTTTATTAAAATCAACAAGTATTTGATGTGTAAGTTTCCAATTCTCTAACTTTAGCTACTTCTTGTACAAGAAATCATCTGATATTCCTTTACATCAAAATTTGGGGAAATTGATGGGGTTTTTTTTAGTCCAATAATGTGAAACCTTGTGGTGAAATGACAAGTTTTGCAGCAGGAAGTTGAAAAGTGTTTAGGGTACATGCCTGACATTCTACAAATTATTCCACAAAGACCATCATTGAATCTGCCCTCGTAATTAAGGCCAGCTTTGAAATTCTTTTTTTCTTTTTTTATTGATTATGCTGTTACAGTTGTCCCATTTCCCCCCTTCACTCCCCTCCACCCTCCCCACACCCTCCCACCCACATTCCCCTCCTTTAGTTCATGTCCATGTGTCATAAATTCTTTAGCTTCTACATTTCCCTACTATTCTTGCCCTCACTCTATTTTCTACCTATTTTCTATGCTGCTTATTCTCTATATCTTTTCCCCCTCTCTCCTCCTCCCCCTTCCCTGTTGCTAACCCTCCATGTGATCTCCATTTCTGTGGTTCTATTCCTGTTCTAATTGTTTGCTTAGTTTGTTTTTGTTTTAGGTATGGTTGTTACTAACTGTGAGTTTGAAGTCTTTTTTTACTGTTCATATTTTTAATCTTCATTTTCTTAGGTAAGTCCCTTCAACAATTCATATAATAAGGGCTTGGTGATGATGAACTCTTTGAGCTTTGAAATTCTCACTGGCCATTAGCATCCAAGCAGAGCAAAGCTTTAACAAGTTCAAGGTTCAAAATCAAGTTTATGTAGGTAGCTTAGATAGCTTTCAGTATGTTCATCCTATAGGCTTGGGGTAAGTGTCTTAACATAGTTTCTCATTCAAAGGTGTCTATAGTTTATAACTTTAGATGGCATAATTTTTATAAGTTGAGAACCCAGAGAGAAAAGAGCATATAAAATTCCAAATCTCATCTGCTCTCTCTGCTTCATGGAACAACAATGGAGACCTGTAGATCTAACCTGTAGGTCTCATGGAGACCTAATCATCTAACACCCAGTCCTGGCTCTCCAGGAGTGCACTAAAGGTGAGTTGCCGTTTGATCCCTAATTAACAGGACATTTTAGGGAGAAAATATTCTCTGTTTCTTTAAAAAAATTCTAAACACAATTTAGCAAGTTTTTAAAATGGTGTGAGAGTCTAAGAGATTGAGAGCATTATAATTATCTCTAATGAGGCAGTTTAAGCTTCCATCTGTGAAGGCCCCAGGGTTTAAGACGATCCAATCAGATCAGGAGAAGGACATTCTCTGGTTGTTCGTATGCTGTAATTAAGTCTGTGAGTGGGAATGCTGGCCCAGGTTAGATTTTGAGGTTCTGGAATAGTGTGCTATTGTGGAATACTTAGGTGGTAAATGGAGCCCAAGACTTGTGTGATCCCATATATACTAAAGATAAATATAGGACCCATATACATAAGGTATCTGGGGAAGTGGCTTGGGGAGAGAGAGAAGATAGCATCTCATTATTTCCAAATGGCAATAGCTATTGCCTCTGAAGGAGCTAACCATAAACACCAGTAAGTTTTTTAAATTTTTGTTTTATTTTGTTTTGTTCTTACCAGTTTTTCTCTGCCCAGGGAGAACATAGGCCAATTAATATGTGAGAGACAATGTTCTTCCACAAATTTCTTTCTCTCTTTCTCTCTCTTTCTTTCTTTCTTTCTTTCTTTCTTTCTTTCTTTCTTTCTTTCTTTCTTTCTTTCTTTCTTTCTTTAATACACGTTTAAGTAGAACTGACTGATTGGTGACAGGCTGTCAATGTTTTAGGCAAAAAGGAAGGGGCAGGAAAAATATGCCTGATATCTGCTTCCCAGGGGAAACCCTCCAAGTTTTCACTTGTGTCTCATGACCACAGTAACATCACATGGCCATCCCGAGATGCAAGTGAGGCCAGGAGAGCAAGAAGATTTCTTCCCTAATTCTTATAGTTGACACAAGAAGCAGATATTGAAGAGGAAGAGCAGCCCACAAAGAGTGCCTTGAACAGAAGCTCTTCTAAGGAAGTGGTCCCTGAAATAGACAAGAAGGAAATAGTCAACTGAAGGTCTAGAGGAAGAGTGCTCTAGGCAGAAATCAAAGCAAGAACACAGCCCTAAACTGGGAATGATCTTGGCCAGATCAAAACACATAATGCAGCTGGAGCCTAGTGATTGAGAGAAGAGTGAAAGAAGGTGAGAACCAAGAGGTGGTCAGATGAAGGTCAAGGAAGGCCTTGCGGGGCAAGAACTTCAGAGTACACTTTTTTTCTAAGTAAAAGGGAGACTGCTGGAAGATTTTTAAAAGTAAGCAGTGAAATTACACACCCTGCATTTTCAGAGGTCGTTGTAGCAAACTACTGAGTGGAGAATGGATTACTGGGGAGCAAGACTAAAGGAAGAGAGAGTCCTGAGGAGTCTGCCTCAGGAGCCTGGCAGGAGAAGATCATCCATGTACCAGGGTGGTAGCAGAGGAGAGGAAGAAAGGTAGATGGTTTGGGGATTTAATTTAGGGGGAGAGTCCAAGAACGTGCTGATGGAATTGAGTGTGTAATTTATCATCCAAACACTGACACTTTTGAAAATGAGAGGGTATGCTTAAAGTAAATAGCCTGGATCAACAAACTTAAGCGACTGTCCCAGGCAAATTAGTACACAGGCATAGGGAAGGGGGAGAAGGCATGAAAAAAGATTCCTTCTTGGGTGGGGTAATTTTCCCTAGTGACATGGGAAGGGGGGTGTACCATGCCGTGAGTGTTTAAGGTATGTTGAATTTGAGGTAGCTTTGAGATAGCCATTTATTCAATCAGGATTCTCCAAGGAACAGAAGCAGAAAGAGATAGATGAATAGATAGATAGATAGATAGATAGATAGATAGATAGATAGATAGATAGATAATAGATAGATAGATAGATAATAGATTAGTAGATAGATGGATAATGTTTGAAGGAATAAAATCTGAGGTCAGCAGGCTGGAAACTCAAGTAGGAATTAATATTGCAGGTTGGCAGACTAGAAACGCAAGCAGGATTTCTATGGTACCATGTTTTTTTAAATACATATTTTATTGATTATGCTATGACAGTTGTCCCATTTATCCTCTTTATTCCCCTATGCCCTGCACCTCCCTCACCCCAATCCCACCATCTTAGTTCATGTCTATGGACTGCACATATAAATTCTCTGGCTTCTACATTTTCTATACTATTCTTATCCTCCCCCTGTCTATTTTCTATCTACTATTTATGCTACTTATTCCCTGTACCTTCCCATTCTCCCCCCTTCTTCACTTCTTCACTGATAACCCGCAATGTGAACTCCATTTCCGTGATTCTGTTCCTGTTCAAGTTGTTGACTTAGTTTGTTTCTGTTTTTGTTTTTTAGTTTTAGTTGTTGATAGTTGTGAGTTTGTTGTCATTTTACTGTTCATATTTTTTATCTTCTTCTTTTCCTTAGATAAGTCCCTTTAACAAACATTTCATGTAGTAAGGGCTTGGTGATGATGAACTCCTTTAACTTGACCATATCTGGGAAGCACTTTATCTGCCCTTCCATTCTAAATGAAAGCTTTGCTGGATAGAGCAATCTGGGATGTAGGCCCTTGCCTTTCATGACTTTGAATACTTCTTTCCAGCCCCTTCTTGCCTATAAGATTTCTTTTGAGAAATCAGCTGATAGTTTTAGGGGAACTCCTTTGTAGGTGACTGTCTTCTTTTCTCTTGCTGCTTTTAAGATTCTCTCCTTCTCTTTACTCTTGCATAATGAAATTATAATGTGCCTTGGTGTGTGCAATGTTGGGTCCAACTTCCTTGGGACTCTCTGAACTTCCTGGAAATCTATTGCTTTTGCCAGATTGGGGAAATTCTCCTTCATTATGTTTTCAAATAAGTTTTCAATTTCTTGCTCTTCCTCTTCTCCTTCTAACACCCCTATGATTCAGATGTTGGAACATTTAAAGTTGTCCTGTAGGTTCCTAAGCCTCTCCTCAATTTTTTGAATTCTTGTTTCTTCATTCTGTTCTGGTTGAATGTTTATTTCTTCTTTTTGGTTCAAACCATTGATTGGAGTCCCAGTTTCCTTCCCTTTACTCTTGGTTCCCTGTACATTTTCCTTTATTTCACTTTTCATAGCCTTCACTTTTTCCTCTATTTTGTGGCCACACTCAACCATTTTTGTGAGCATCCTGATTACCAGTGTTTTGAACTGTGCATCTGATAGGTTGGCTATCTCTTCATTGCTTAGTTGTATTTTATCTGGGGCTTTTATCTGTTCTTTCATTGGGGGCATTTTTTTTTTAATCTCAGCACACCCGTTGGGCATAGCAAGGGGTGGAGTCTTAGGTATTTACCAGGGTGGGGCAACCAGGTTGCTGGGCTGTGGTTCTGTATGTGGGGGAGGGGTGCAAGAAGGAACAATGTTTCTTGTTCAGCTCTCTGCCAGCTTTCAGTCACTTCTTCTGCTACCCATAAGCAAATTGGGCCCTTCTGCTGCTGATTCCCAGATAGGCAGTTTGTACACATTCTAAGACCTATGGGTCTTTCCAACAAACTCTCCTGTGAGGCTAGGAGTTTCTTCCACCTCCTCAACTCCCACAGGTTTTTTTAGTCAGAGGCTTTGAGGTTTTATTTTTCCCACACTGGAACCCTGGATTGCATGGTCTGTCTCACTCCTCAGTTGTTCCTCCAGGTTTATGCGCATGCAACTGTGGGACTGCCCACTCTACCAGCCACCACCTCACCTGCCACTGCCTTGCCATGAGTCCTTTCTGCCCTGACTGCCCTTCTCTGCCCCTCCTGCTGGTCTGGACAAATGTTTCTTATTTAATTCCTTGGTTGTTGGACTTCCATACAGTTTGATTTTCTGGCAGTTATGGTTGCTTTTGGTTTTTAAATTTGTTGTTGTCCTTCTTTTGGTCATGTGAGGAGGCATATTATATCTAACTTTGCCTCCATCTTTGCCAGAAGTCCTATGGTACCCTCTTGAGGAAGAATTTTTCCCCCTCCGTAATCCTCTGTTTTTGCTCTTAAGACTTTCAACAGATAGGTGAGACCCACTTATGTTATTGAGAGCAATCAATTTTACTTAAAGTGAAATGGTTATAGATGTCAATCACATCTACAAAACCCTACACAGAAATCCCTATGTTAATGTTTGATTAAATAACTGAGTACTATAGTGTGGCCATGTTGACACATAAGACTGTCACACTCGTAGGAATGTCAAACAGAGTGGAGCTAGCTAGCTCATGGAAAGATCTTGGATGACGATTGTAAGGTAAACAGAGGCAGTCTGGCTTCCTCACCCAGATGTCTGGGGGACTAAGGGAAGCAGTCTCACATAACCTTGAGAATGGGCCTGACAAACTGTTCCCATAGCCTTAAGTGGACTCACATGCACAGAATCACACCCTGTTATACAATGTATCCTGGTACCCTGCAGCCTTTGTCTGTATTTAGTATTAAAGGAGGTTAGGGACTTCCCACTGCGGGGCAGGAGACACTCAGAGACATGCAGCAACACACAGGGGGACACACAGCTTATAGTGTGCATGGGTTGCCCACCCTTGAATAGAGGCATGTCAGACATCCCAACTCTGTGAATATTCTTCCATCTACCCAAATCCTATGAATCTGACCAGCTTGACCAGTCACAACACAGCGATCTATAACCTTCTATAAACCTGAGGAAGAGAATGAGAGCCTCTAATGAGAGAGAATATAAATAGAGCAAAGGGACTATGATTAAATCATGGCACACTTCTCCACATTCAGTGTTTGAGGCAAGAATCATGAGCAGACCAACCAGACAGGGAATTAATGTGATGTAGGTAAAAGGAAAACCTTGCAAAGGGGGCTTCCATGAAAGCGAAGGTAAAACCTGTTTTGAGAATAGGGGAAAGGTTGCTGAGAATTTACTTTAAATAGAGAAATGGCACTAACAATTAGATTTAGCAACATGAAAGAGAGAAAGTGTTTGAGAAGTTTCATCTTGAAAGGAAATAAAGAAAGGGAGTGTTATTATGGTAAAGAAAAAAAAAAAATCAAAAACAAAATAAGGCATCCATGCCCAGCCTGGGAGTTAGGGCAACTTTGTGAAGGAGGTGAGGTCTAAAAGTGGGGTAAACATGGAGGGATTTTCATGACATGTTAACAACCGCACACTTTTAACCCTTGGACAAGTGGGGGCCCTGAGAAGGAAGCTCACAGTGAACAGATTTGAATTTTAACTAAATTACTATGGTAACCAGAAAATTATGGATTGTAGGAGGGCATTGAGTTGGGGGAGGGGTAGTTAGGGACTCTATTATAAGAGAAAAGATGATGGAAGGCTAAAGTATACACAAATGAAACATGCTTCATTCCTTTAGGAAGTAAAATGATCACGTGCTTGCTTAAATGTTGGTGTTAGGGAGGAAAAAATAATTGCCATAATAACTGTTGTCACCCCCAGAAGCAGAGTCCAAACCACAGGTAGTCTCGTTCATTTTGGTTTGCCTTTTGTTGGTTGGGGCGGAAGTTGATGAAGTGAGCTTTGGGCTGTCTTGGATTTGTGGTATTTGAAGGACACTCCGATGATGTTTTCAGCAGATATCACAATCTAAAGTTCTAGAGAGACTGCTTGGCTCAAGTCATGAGACTGAACAGGATGCTTGGCGCCATGGGGTCGATGGCATAATCCCGGAGAGTGAGGACAAAGCTGTGGCTACTTCTAGAGTTTCAGAGATTCGTGGGGAATTTTTGATTGTCCAAGATGTGGATTGTGTTGAGTGAAAGTTTGGCTAGTGCAGACAGTTTGGCTGGTTGATAGGAAAGATAAAGATAGGAAAAATGATTTTCTCCAAGAAAGCCAACAGTTCACATTTCTAATTTTTTGTTCCCTCCAAAGCTAGCTGATATGTGAAGGAAGCATCTTTATTATATCTTTTTCCCCTCTGGCTTTCTTGCTGTGAGTCTTAAGTTACTAGTGACCTGCAGGAGTTTCAATAGCAGTGTCATAGCCAAAGGTTTAGAAGCTGACTTTAATGGTTGGAGTGCTGCTAAGAGTCATCTGTTAGGCTAAGGAAAGCCGATCATCAGGTGACACACTCATTTTGTACTGCCAAAGAAAGAGCAGCCAAGGAGTAGAAAGAAAAGCCCAGAGATTTATCAGAATATTGTTGACTAACCTCAATGTAGAAAAAAATGAAGATTTTTTATTAAAGTGCTGAGTAGCACATAAGCCTTAGTTCTTATCCTTTTAGTTCTTATAGGCTACCTATAAAAACACACTGAGAAGTCAAATTTGTCTAAAGCATGGGGATGCTTTTTTGGCTTGAATCCCAGAATCTTCCTACACTGTATACTTGGTGGGGAGGTCAGGAGTATGGCATAATTTATATGTTTGGAAGTGTGATGGGTATAAAAGGAATGAAATCATTTCTTCACTTGGGCCATGGATAAATATATCTGACAACTCTTGATGTATTTCACTTCAGTCTCTAAGAGTAGCTGTATACTTGGGGGTAAACACTATGCAATTTGAGAATGAAATACGGGTGACTGTGCATGACAAGATGAGGTAACACTGAGTGTTTGCCAGCCCCAACTATGGATCGAAGTGCTAAAGTTTCAGGCAGTGTGAAAGAAGGCAGGTGATACACTCCGGACAATGAATATGAGTGAGTTCACTGATGATACCCAGATGAAAAGTTGAAATCCATGGAGAAAAACATAGCTGTCTACTTTGAAAAATTTTCAGGTAGTGGAGTCAATACATAAGAGAAATACTATTACAAAAACATATGGAGTATCTGCAAATATAATAACTTGGTTTTTATATTTTAAAAAACTACAGGAAAGTACAGAAGATAACAAAGCAAACACCCGTAAAGCCAGCATTCAGAATCAACAAATGCCAACATTTTTTCTAATTTTTTAAAAGAAAGTAAGAAAGCATTTGATAATGTAAACCATACCTTTCCTTTTGCATCTCAACTCCCATTCTCTGCCTCCACAGAGACAAACAGTATAGGAATTTGATATCTATATTTCCCATCCATGTTATACACATACACACATAACATACATACATGCATGGACTAGATAGTGTTTTTTAAGTCCCCGTATATATAATATTGTAGTGTATTATTTAATTCTACATCTTACTGTCTGGGGTTCACTAGTATGTTTTGACATTGATTCATGCTGATATGAATTAATCTTATACATTTCAATTATTGTGAACCCATTACAACTTTGTTGTAAGAATGCACCATACCTAGTTCCCTCATTTTGTTGTACATTTATTTTAACTCCATTATATGAATATATTATCAATATTTTATCTATTTTCTGTGTTGTGGAGTAAATACCCTTATTCATGTCTTCTGTACATGAGCATAAATTTTTCTAGAATATACACCTCAAAGTACAATAGCATATCTGAAACTTTAATGACAATTGCCAATGTGCTCTCTAAAAATTTAAGATCACTCTGTGTGTTGCCACCCTTTAGGGCCAGTCAGGTTCATGGTATTCATGCAGACCAAAAAATATTCATGGAGCCATTGGGATATCTGGCATGCCTTTATTCATGGGTGGACAAGCCACGCATGCTACAAACTGCGTGTCTGTCTGCATTTCTCAGGTCATGGCCCTTGTTCGCCAGTATGGCACCCATCGTGGCATCTGTCCCCTTGCGTGTCTCTCATCATCGCCCCCGGCAGGGAGTCCCTGCCTGTTTAAGTACTAGAGGGAAACAAAGCCAGCAAGATGCCAGAACATTACATAACATAACATGCACATGAGAGTGTTGGGAACCGCCCTGCCCGGTTTCAGAAGCCGTAACCCCCTCCAAGGCTAAGGCTGAGGGAGTGACCTTGGACCAAAAGCCACCAAGGAGACAAAAGCTTATCTCCCTGGCAGGAGCCCCACTTCTGCTCCTTTTACTTCACCCATAACTGGCTCCCAATGCTTGGTCAGTCAGCCAATGACAGGTAAGATTCCCCAAGGAGGGAATGACCTAAGACAAGCATGGTCATGTGGGAGGCCCCCAAGGAAGGACTTTGGGGCTACAGCAAAAGGGAGTGATGGACCCTTGTCCCTGGGCTTGACAAAGCCTGAATCTTCATTCTGTCTATGAGAAATCTCCTAATCTCTCGGCTGCCTTACATCCCCTGCCAGACTTAAACCTGAAACAATGACAGAGGGTGGTGCCCTATGCTGGAAAGGGCCGGTTCCCTGGGCAATCAGGCCTAAGAAAGAATATTTAAAATCCTATGAAACCTGCTTTGTTTAGAATGCTCTCAATTAAATGATAAGGGTCCAAATAAGAAGTAAGTTTGTTCCTCAAAGTTTTACAGCTCTTTAGCTATCTGACCCTGACTCAGAATAGCCCCTCAGAGTTCTTTGTTATCCATTGTTGGATCCTTACTTCCTGATAATGATAAATGAGCTTTACCTGAATTCCTGTGTAAACAAACCCAATAAAAGGCCATTGAGGAACAGGCTCTTGGCCTTTCTCCTCTGAGAGATCAGCCACCTTTCCTCCCCAAGCAGATCATGTCTTGGTAGACTTATTCTCATCCTTGGTGACCAGGGGGGCCCTGCGGGCAGAGGCCCCCCCCCCAACATGTGAGCCCACTTCATGTTATGGGAACAGTTTATCAGACCCAGTCTCAAGGCTATGAGAACACTAGTTATCAAGCCCCTCTAAGGCTATGGGACCACTGCTCCCCATAGTTACTCAGACACCTTGGTGAGGAAGCCAGTCTGCTTCCACTTATGCTACACTCTGTCTTCCCAATAATATACATTGGTATTTTGGGGGAAATCTTATCAAAAAGAGAGTTGGCCATACCTTATGGATGCCTGACAATTTAGACCAGTGTGTTTATGAACGATGGATTAGAATGAGGGAAGCCTCACAGAGCATAAAGGATAGTGTAGCTGATTGTATTACTGTTTGACAAGAAGTCTGGTGGCCCTCTTGTAACAGTGGAAAATTGTAATGGTGGGAAATTGTAACAAATCCCACCATTCTTTTGACAATGTTTCTGTAAGTGCTGACTCTGACTAATATGTGACTTATATATGAACAGCACATTTGCATAAGAATCTTAGGAACTAACTTCAAGAGATGCAGACCCTGGCCTTCAAGCATTCCAGCTCTGGGATATTTGCTGACATTCAACCATGGAGCCAGGATGATGTAAAGCCAGGATGACTAAACCAGGATGATGCACATCGGACCATCACTTGCCTTATTGGAGTGCACTGTGCTCGTCTGCACATAGAGAACTTTGCAACCCCCTCCCTTGGTCTCTTCTGTTCCCCATTCCCTCCTTATAAACACCACTGCCTGCACTGAGAGGTGGCAATGGGCTTTGTGATATGAGTCCACCATCTTCCAGAAGATGGGCTTTGAGACTTAAGTCACCCCTCTTCCAGGAGATGGGCTTTGAGATGTGAGTTCCCCATCTTCCAGATGTCCAGAATCTGCAAATAAATCACTTCCTTTTACATCAACACCTGCCTCTCAAGTATCAGCTTTCATAATGGCCAGCAGCTGCACCTGAATTTGGTTACACTGTCCACAGGGCCTCCTTGCAGTAGACCTCACTGTGAAAGAATAACGCTTCTCTGTCCTGTGTGCTTTTGCAAAGTATATATGAATAGAAAGTTAGAAGCACTCATTTCTGAGCAAAAGTTTTAAGAACCAGCCGATAGCTCTCCATGTCTCTGTCTTCCTTTTGCCAAGCAATTTTCCACATAAGGGCCACTTACTTCTTCCATGCAGGTCCCAGAGTACAGCAGGTCCTCAAATATCATTGTTTCATTTAATGTAATTTTGTTATAATACTGATGAGATCCCATAGCAAATTAACTCTTGTTTATACCAATTAACCTATGGTGAAATTGGTTTCACTATACATCATTTCCCTTAAAGTTTGAAGAACCTATCAACAAGGATGATAAAGAAGGATTCACTGTAAAGACAATAGGGGGATCTTTAGTCAACCCCCAAAAAACACAAAGCAGGAATGAAAGATAAACTTTTGTTGTTGGTATCCACTTAGATGGTGGTGTCATTATTGCTGCGGCATAACTGTGCCTATCTAAACTGCTACAGACATTTTTAGAATGAAGAGAAGCAGTGGTGGTAGCAGCTGCAGAGAAATTAAATGAATGAATGAATAACTTTGAACCCTAAGAAAAATGTTTTAGGGCTGTGCACATTGATGTTTGAATCAATAATGAAATGCTATGTTGTATCAGTATTTAGGACATAGTTTATCAGAACATTAGAACTTTTTAAATTCCTTTTATCACCATACATAACAGGTGAAAACAGGAGAAATCCAACATTCTAAATTAGGAGAAAAATAAGAAGTTGTCTATATACCTAAAAAACTTCCCATATGAAAATTCTTTGTCTTAAGACTTTGTTTTTAGATCTTGAGAGAGCTATAGCAGTTCTATTATCCTTGAATATCACAGTGCATTAGGTAATATCCATTTATTTTTATTTAAAAATAAGATGGAATTTTACAATTCAGTATTTTATTTGCTATTACTATAAAAATATCAGCATGCATAAGTTGGGGTTATTTAAGAAAATAACATAATTAGAATATAAGACATTAAAAATGAGGAAAAATTACAGAGACCACTTGTTCAAAATTCTGAATTTTGGTGCTAGAGTGGGAGAGGATAAGTTACGAAGGATATTAAAATGAATGGCTCCATACTCTTTGGAAATTCAAACAGATACCCATTAAGCAAAAAAAAAAAAAGTATATTTGTTAAGTTTTTCTTCTATGTCAGTTATAGTGTTGTGTGAAAGAGGGACTTGAATGAATACCAACCATAGTACTTGACCTCCTAGACCTCAAAATACACTTGGGCAAATAGGATATAAACACATGGAAAAGCATCTAGTGGTGCTGATAGAAAACCAAGAAACAGATACAGAGAAAGAGGATTCCAAGGTGGCTGTGGGTCCGTCCCCATGGCTCTCTCCAAGGTCAAATAGCCAGCAAATGGCAGAGACCAGACTGATATTTGGCTTCTTCCAACTTGAAAACATAGCTCTGCAATCTAGAGATGCAAATGGGTGGCCCCGGGCCGTATGCAGTCCGCAGACATGTTCTACTTATTTATTTATTTTTGCCTGCACGGTTTTATAAATTCAAAGCAACATGTAATAATAACTCAAAGCATTCCTAAGAAAATTATATTCCTGTCAACTCTGAGCACCCTATTTTTATGGCACCAGCAGGCTGGAGCTAACTGGCAGCTCCAGGGAATGGAGTGTGCCCTGCCTGGTCCACCCAGTCTACCTGCTCACAGGACAGAGGCACGTGCAGGCACTCAAGCCCCTCATTTGTCCCTGCAGTCAGCCCTAGCCGCTGACCAGTCAGCATAAGGATATTATGCAGATGGTGTCTGTCCTGGTTTATATAAAAGAAATACCCAACTGGATGCCTAACATTGGAAGATTTAGTTCTCAAACTGTCAAATGTCACTTAGCCTGCACCTGGCTTCTTACTCCATTTTTCCAACCTGCTGTGCTACCGCTCTCTTGGTCTAATCTCTGTTTATGTCTTTCCTTGTCATTCCAATTTGATGCATGATCCACCTTCTCTTAGTCTGTGACCTCGACTCTCCTCCTGCCTCTGGCTTTCATCTCTCTGAGTCAGATAAAACAAACAACCTTCTTGTCAACACCCATCCTAGTCCACTGGCCCCCGGGATCCATTCTTCCTTTAGCAGTGCTTCATGGGCAGGACCTAGCCTAACCCACTTTCTTGCCAAAGTTTAACTTGTATTGGTTCATTACTATCTAATTATTTTATTTATTGATTCATTTACTTCACCTATTTTCAATTATTTTATGAAACAAATATCCAGAAGAAATGAACACAGATATAGTGAAATGATTAAAATAAGAAAAATAGAGTGAAACTCAAAAAAGTGGGTGAGATATAATCACGCTATTCCAATGGTGCTTATATGTAACAGTTATTAGCTTCATAGAAACCATGGCAAAAAAAAAGAGATACTACGAATTAATGTCAGTTATGTAACTTTATCGAATAAAACAAGCATATTAATTCATCTGGAGAAAAAAATTCTGCAACTGAGCACTAAGGAAAAAAATAAAAGACAATGAGGTAATAATATTTTACAACAATGAACTATTTCTCTGAGTTTGAAAGATAAATAAAGCTGACCCTTCCTTCCAAGGAGAATTTTCAACACACAATAACAGAACATTTTGATGAAATAAAAGGACGCATTCCCCTTTTCAACCTAAAAGCGTTCTCCAGTACTATAAACACCAGCTTAGCTGGAATGTTCCATCCTCGGGAGTGAACACTGATCCTGACCTTTCTGTGGTCTTTGACATGATCTAATTTCACTGAATGCTACTCTAACTTGCTAACTTTAATTACCACTTAGCGCCTGAAAATGGATACTTTGAGGGCCACTAAGGAGAGCTTTCCAAGGTTCCTCTGAAGTGACACTATTTTTCTTGACAGGTCCATTGTGTGAAATAGACTCATCATTTCATTACTCCTGGACATCAAATTGTTGGGAGCTGCAGCTCATTCCCTCTCAGCGTGTCTGGGCCTGACAGCTCCTTTACAATGTTTTTTGAAATTCCATTATCTCCAGCGACCCCTCTGACCTGCCCTTTGCTTGGCTGGCATCTACCCTCTTTGGGTAGGGGGCCTACCTTAAACCTTTTCCTTTCAGGGCCTTTCAAAGCTGTTCTTTTACAGGCCAGACAAGAGTTAGGAGCCTATGAATAATGCACAGAGAACTTCTTTTAACTTTCCCCTAAATTATCTAAGCAGACAAATACGGTCCCCTCAGTAAATGATTCAGCAGAAAGATACAGGTTACAATCAAAATGTTTTCCTCAACCCAGGAAGCTATCGGAATTGGATCACAAGTGAAAATGCCAGATTTTTTGTGGCCTCGGGCATGTGCCAACCTCCTGGATTTGCAGTGAATGCCAGACCCCCTTGCCAATGTTAAGATAGGGGTTTGCCTGTTCCCAATTCTCCAATCTGGGCCTGCAGCCTTGGCTGATAACATTGTCAGAAGTATCAGCCGTCCAGAGATGGCAACTGAGAGCCCTGGGTGATGACGGTGCCTTTCAATTAGCACTTTGCGGAGCTGGCCAGCTTGTCAGTTGGCACAGAGGCCACCCATCAGCTACCTCAGAAGGAGCGACACAGCCAGATCTGTGAAAAAGAGACAGCAGGTAACGTGGGCAAACAACAAAAACGAATCAGAGACAGAAACCGGAAGATGGGCGGAACGGGGGCTTTGACAGAGTCATTGAAACTCCTGCCTCCAGGGACAGGTGGAATGTAGCTTGAACATAAGTGGGCGAGTTCAGACCTGACTTTTCTCCAGAAGTGGGAAACTCATCATTCTGTGTCCCAATCTTAAATCTGGTTCTCTTACTTTGCCCATATATCTGTTTCTGAAATAATCATGTCGATACTTTGATAGTTAGGAATCCAAGACAAAATATATTTTAGACTACAAAATGTTGACAAACTGTTTTTTTAAAAAAAGTTACCCTAACAAGTACTGACGATTCTTCTCAATTTTCTGTTTATGTGTTGCCTTGGAGATACAACCTCATACAGGTAAAGCTCCTCTTTCTCTAGAAAACCACAGTTGATGTGGATCCCTTTTGCCACTTTTTATAGGCACACATTGGAAGATGCAGGTAATCCTCATGAGTTCATATCAAAAACATTAATTCCTTGCAGGTGTGTAGGCAGAATTCACAGGTGCTCCTCGAAATCTAATCTGGGCACAGGGCTTTACCCTTGATAGCACATGAAAAGGATGGGACCCTTCTTGGAAATCCACCTGCAAGCAACAGTCCAGCCCTTGGCACCCATCATGGCTGAGGCATAGCTACAATATCAAATGATTTTACCAGGGAGAAGTAATCACTTTGAAAACAGTTACTGACCATAACAGCATGGAAGTCAGTCCTAGAAAAATATGTGGAGAAACTCATGTTTCTGACTTGACATAAAGAGACTTTGAAACCCTCCTTCCTCTCTCAAGATGACTCTTTTGCAGGCTGCTTGCAAAGACACAGCACCAGCAAAGGGTGGAGGATTCCCATCAATAATTGGGAGTGAATAAGAAGCTGCCACTAAAACCCCAAAAGAGGACTTAGCCTGTAGTGACTCTGCCATTCATCCAGGCATGATTATTCAGCTCTTCATTTGGGGAACAAACTGAAGAATTCAAAGGTGAAAGACAGAAAGTTCAAAGAGATATATTGCTTTTTAAGGTTAAAGCCAGCATATTTTGTTAGCGGTAGAAAAATTGTACCAGGTGTTAACCTCACTTCTTGAGTTCTAGGTAAAAGAATAATTCAGAGCCAAGACTCAAATTATTTAAGAAAATGTTTATTTAGAAAGCCACAGAGGTAGAAGTGAGGCATAGAAGAAATGGGCTCAGGAAAAAAGTTCCAGCAAAAGAAGGGCCTTTGGAGCTAAAGAGAAAGAGGGAGAGAGAGGACAGAGAGGACAGAGGGAGGAGAGGTTCAGGCCTGCTTGGTAGGAGGGATTTGGTAGGGGGGAGAGAGAGAGAGAGAGAGAGAGAGAGAGAGAGAGAGAGAGAGAGAGAGAGAGAGAGAACCCTGGGAAAAGATGCTGGCATGCTCCATACAGAAAACTATGCTGGATCCTCCATGGTGAGGCTTTTATCTAAGGTCTCAGGGGAGGCCCTTTAAAATATTCATCAGCTTTCCCCAGTGTGTCTCCTCAGGGTGTCCACTGGTTGGTCAGTGACCGGGGAAGGGGTCATTAGTCATTGCAGCTGGTTCTGACATCAGCTATGGCATCACTCTGCCTGGTTTTGCTGCTTCTCTGGGTCTGGAGCTGAAATACAGCTGAGGCCTAGATGTTATCTTCAGGGGTTAATGCTCAAGGGAGTGGTTGAGCAATGGCTCATAGTCTTTTCTGTTCCCAGCTAACCCCCTGCACCTGGCCCATTGTTCCCATTCTGCTCATGCCCATCTAACTGTTTACTACATATTTCACTTAAATAAAAACCAGACCCTACATACAAATACAGATGTCTTTTGTCTTTTAGAAACCCTGAACATGTAGAAAATAAGTTTCTGTTTGTCTGACTTTTAGTTTTGTGTTTAATCTTCTGAAGAGGAGAGTGAGGATATTGTAGCTAGGCCTTGCTGGGTTAGGTACCTGGCAGAGGAGGAACACCAGCTGGTCCTGGGCTTCCAGTAGCCCAGACAAGACAGGAAGAACAGAATAGGAGTACAGGAGTAAAACAGGAAAAGTGAGGACAATTTGCCTGGTTTTCAGGTCATGAAATTTGATAGAACATAGGAAATGATTGAACAAAGAGAAATAAAAAAATTTAAAACATTTTTATTATTAATAAAATAAACAATAAATTTAAACATAAACAATAAATTTAATTTATTATTAATAAAATAAACAATAAATTTAAAACATTTTATTATTAATAAAATTGTTAAAATTAATAATTTTAACAATTATTAAGATTTTGTTTCCAGTCAGGGCACATGCCTGGGTTGCAGGCCACGGCCCCCAGCAACCGCACATTGATGTCTCTCTCTCTCTCTCTCTCTCTCTCCCGCCCTTCCCTCTCTAAAAATAAAAATAAATAAAATCTTTTTAAAAAAGAGTTCTAAGATTAAAATTAAATTAGAAACTTGATAAAAAAAAGGTTTTGTCATATTTTCTTTATCTAAACTTTTTTTCTTTGCTAGAGTATGTTACAGGAAATCCAAAAGAGCGTGGCACTACACTTTCAAATCTCCAACAAGCACTCTGATTCCCTTACATGACTATAAAGCCATTATCACACCCCACAAAATTAACAACAGTCTCTTGAATCATCTAAAGCCAAGTCCATAAAAAGTTCCCCATTGTCTTAAAAATGTCCTTTTACATTCGAGTTTTTCAAATCAGGGTCCAAACAAGAGTAATACATTTGCTTGTTATAACTTGTAAGTCACATGCTCTGTGTCATGTAGAGCCACCTTCCCTTGGTTTCTGTTTGTTTGTCCATATCACTGACTGGTGTGGAAATCCCATCACTGGCTGCAGAAGGTCGCACATTTTGGAGTTGTGTCTTTGCTTCCTCATGCTATTTTTTTATAATAGTTTTGAGCTTGGATGATTACTGGAATATTAAAACCACTGACAGAAATAGGAAAAGCTCAAGGAGAGTGTGCAGAAGAAAGGTAAGTTATATTGCTTTTTTAAAAATAAAATTTATTTTTAAATTAGTTTTAAGAAAGCAAATTTGAAGGAAAGGTACAGAGAGTTCCCATGGACTCCTTCTCCTCACACACTCACCAGCAGAATAGGACCTTAATTAAATTCAGTGAGCCTGCAGTGATACATCATTATGACCCAGAGTCCATAGTTTACATTAGGATTCCCTCTTTTTTAAAAAAAAGTATATTTTATTGATTATGGTATTATAGTTGTCCCATTCCCCCTCCCCTTAATTCCTCTTGGCCCTGCACCCCCCTCCCACTAGCATTCCCCCTGCTTAATTCATGTCCATGGGTCTTACATATAAGTTCTTTGGCTTCTACATTTCCCATACTATTCTTAACCTCCCACTTTCTATTTTGCCTACCACTTATGCTTCTGAGTCCCTGTATCTTTTCCCCCATTCTCCCTCCCTTCACCTTTCCGCTGATAACCCTCCAGGTGATCTCCATTTCTGTAATTCTGCTCCTATTCCAGTTGTTGGCTTA
Source organism: Tonatia bakeri (assembly GCA_004024845.1). NCBI lineage: Eukaryota > Metazoa > Chordata > Mammalia > Chiroptera > Phyllostomidae > Tonatia > Tonatia bakeri. Next base: position 110,854 of record PVIA01002342.1, on the reverse strand, counting down.
GTTTGTTTCTGTTTTTGTTTTTAGGTTTAGTTGTTGATAGTTATGAGTTTGTTGTCATTTCACTGTTCATACTTTTTATCTACTTTTTCTTAGATAAGTTCCTTTAACATTTCAGATAATAAGAACTTGGTGATGATGAACTCCTTTAACTTGACCTTATCTGGGAAGTAGTTATCTGCCCTTCCATTCTAAATGATAGCTATTCTGGATAGAGTCATCTTCAATGTAGGTCCTTGCCTTTCATGAATTTGAATACTTCTTTCCAGGCCCTTCTTGCTTGTAAGGTTTCTTTTGAGAAATCAACTGATAGTTTTAGGGGAACTCTTTTGTAGATGACTGTCTTCTTTTCTCTTGCTACTTTTAAGATTCTCTCCTTCTTTTTACTCTTGGGTAATGAAATTATGATGTGCCTTGGTGTATGCTTCCTTGGGTCCAACTTCTTTGGGACTTTCCAAGTTTCCTGAGCTTCCTGAAAGTCTATTTCCTTTGCCAAATTGGGGAAATTCTCCTTCATTATGTTTTCAAATAAGTTTTCAATTTCTTGCCCTTTCTCTTCTCCTTCTGGCACCCCTATAATTCAGATGTTGGAATGTTTAAAGTTGTCCAAGAGGTTCCTAAGCCTCTCCTCAATTTTTTGAATCCTTGTTTCTTCATTCTGTTCTGGTTAAATATTTATTTCTTCCTTCTGCTCCAAACTATGGATTGGAGTCCCAGTTTCCTTCCCTTCACTCTTGGTTCCCTGTACATTTTCCTTTATTTCACTTTTCATAACTTTTACTTTTTCCTCTATTTTGTGGCCACACTCAACCATTTTTGTGAACATCCTGATTACCAGTGTTTTGAACTGTGCATCTGATAGGTTGGCTATCTCTTCATTGCTTAGTTGTATTTTATCTGGGGCTTTTATCTGTTCTTTCATTTGGGCCATATTTTTTTTTTGTTTGTTTCAACACACCTATTATGTAGTAAGGGGCAGAGTCTTAGGTATTCTCCAGGGCTCGGCAACCCAGGTTCCTACGTTGTGGCACTATATGTGGGGAAGGGGTCTGAGAGGGAACAATGCTGCTTGCTCAACTCTCTGCCAGCTTTCAGTCACTTCCTCTGCCACCCACAAGCAAATTGGGTCCTTCTGGTGCTGATTCCTGGGTGGGCAGTTTTGTGTATGTTCTAGGACCCTGTGGGTCTCTCCAATGAATTCTCCTGTGAGGCTGAGAGTTTCTCTTGCCGTTTCAACCTCCACAGTTTTTTCAGTCAGAGGTTTTGAGGTTTTATTTCCTTGTGTTGGAACCCTGGGTTGCTTGGTCTATCTCTCTCCCTGTTTGTTCCTCCAGGTTTATCCACATGCAAATGTGGGACCACCCACTCTACCAGCTGCCACCTGCCCTGGTATTCTAGCTGCCACCTTGCTGTGAGTCCTCTCTGCCCCAGCTGCTCATCCCCAGCTGTCTGGAGGAATATTTCTTCTTTAACTCCTTGGTTGTTGGACTTCCACACAGTTCAATTTTCTAGCAGTTCTTGTTGGTTTTTGTTTTTAAATTTGTTGTTGTCCTTCTTTTGATCGTGTGAGGAGGCATAGTTTATCTACCTATGCCTCCATCTTGGCTGGAAGTCAGGGTTCACTCTTAGTGTTGTACATTCTTTAGGTTTGGACAAATGTGTAATGATATGTATCCATCATCACGATATCATGCAGAGCATTTTCACTGCCCTAAAAATCTGCTGTGCTCCATGTATTCATCCCTCTCTTTCCATCTCTTACAACCACTGATCTTTTTATTGCTTCCATAGTTTGACCTTTTCCAGAATGTCATATAGTTGGAATCATACAGTGTGTAGTCTTTTCAGATTGGCTTCTTTTACTTAGCAACATGCACTTAAGTTTCTGCCATGTTTTTTCATGGCTTAATGGCTTTTTTCTTTTTAGTACAGAATAATATTCCATTGTCTGATGTACCTCATTTTTTTTTCTCCATTCACCTATTGAAGGACATTTTGGTAGCTTCCAAGTTTTGTCATTACTAAACTTCTAGAAACATCTGTGTGTAGATTTTTGTGGGCACATAGTTTTCAAGGGCTTTGAGTTAAAGTTTAACTTCTCAATTATTTCTTTAGAGAACTGTGCCTTTGGTTTTAGATCTAAAATGCCATTGCCAAACTCTGGGTAATCAAGGTTTTCTCCTTTTTTATCTTCTAGAAGTTTTATAGTGCATTTATACCTGTCATCCATTTGAGTTAGTTATTGTGAAAGGTATAACATCTGGGTCTAGAACAGGGGTATCAAACACATTTTTACTGGGGGCCACATCAGCCTCGAGGTTGCTTTCAAAAAGCCAAATGTAATTTTAGAACTGTATAAATGTAACTACTCCTTAACTAGGGGCAAGGAGCTCGGTGCTGCCACCGGGTAGAAACAAGGTGCTGGTCCATATAAAACAACGTAGAGGGCTGGATTTGGCCCTTGGACCTTGTGTTTGCCACATATGGTCTGGAATAATCATACTGCATGTGGATGTCTAGTTGTTCCAGCACCATTTGTTGAAAAGACTGTCATTCTTCCATTACATTGCAGTTTACTATATTTATGTGGGTCTATTCCTGGGCTCTCTATTCTGTTCCATTGACCATTTTGTCTATTCTTTCACCAGCACCACAAATCTTGATTACTGTGGCTTTATAGTAAGTCTTGAAATTGGATAATGACTGTCCTCCAACTTTGTTCTTCTCTTTCAATATCATGTTGGCTATTCTGGATCTATTGCCTCTCATATAAGTTCAGTTTGAAAAGAACTTGTCAGACCAAATCTCCAGAATTAAGAGATGGTTTATTTTAGGTTTAAATAAAATCCTATTGATTACAGCACCAATAAAAATAAACAATAAATTCCACTTTGTCTCACCCTATGTTAATGCTATTTATGTTTGCAATGTCTTTGCCTTAGGAATATCAGGAACTGTGAGCTCTACAATGCAGGAAACACCAATTCAGTTTATTCCCTACTGTTTAACCCCAACGTTTAAAAAATTTTATGAATTGTTTTGAGGAAATCAAATAAAAACACTTTTTGCTTTGAATATGTTAAAGTGAATAAAAAGGGAAATGGTTAATGAATTATCTTTACAAGCATCCTTTTTCCTATTTCCAGAGAAAATATTTTTATTGAAAAATAAAATTCTCATATTCCCAGGTATGCCAGTGGCCATCTCAGTTCCTCATCTGTTTTGCTTTGTTGTACTCTGCCCCCAGATATTTCTTCATTCTCTCGGGATTCAGGGGCAAAAACAGTGCCCTCTGCTCTCTGATATGCACTGAGGCTTCTTCCTCATCAGCCCATTTTCTTCCTTGAACTTTCTCCCCGTTTTCTAAAGACCACTCATCCTTACTGGCGTTCACCTTATCAACACCACAGCATAGTGTTTGATTAAGTCTATTTATGTAGAACACCAACACAGACATTTATAAGCAAATTATACCCCTTAAATTCTTGCTGATTTGAGCCTGTGTAGTGTCCAAATAATAGAAAGTAAATTATAAGATGTATTAAGTATGTAGCATGTGCTCAACTATGTGCCAAGTGCCTTGGAGCATGCATGGCCTCTCCTTCTCCTTATAACAATTCTCTAGGGGTGTGGTTGTGACAGGAGGGGAAACTGAGGCTATTAAGGCAAAGAAACTGCCTCTGGTGGCAGGATAGTTGACGAGTTAGGACTGCAGGGGCTGGTCTGACTGGAAAGTCCCTACTCTTAACCAAAACAATGTGTTCAAGCCATTTTTAATATTGTCATAGAGCAGGTCTCCTCCTGTAGTTTTCATTTTGAGAAATGGAATGTTTGACTCCATTCAGTGAGTCAGCAGCATCCACAAATGTCACTTTTTAATGAAATCCGCCCTGTAAGCCCCATGTTATTCCATGAGAAGCAGGGAAACACACCATTCTTTCACCGACAGGAAACACAGATATTTTCACAGCACATTGCAGTTTTGGCAAATACCTTGAAATATCATTGCCACTCATCACTACTTCTGGATTTCATGCAGATCATGCTACTTAATAAACTAATAAAGAGCACTGGTACAATTGTTCTAATATTTTGATAACTGTATTTCAAGATATTTGGTTTCCAGTGATAGCTCTGTTTCACTATAATTAGTTTCTTAGGTGTCCTATGGGTTTTATATTATGGTTTCTTAAATACTGTTCTTAGAATGGGTCTATGGGCTTCACCAGATTGCTAGAGGAGTCTTTGGCTCAAAAATTGGTTGAGAACTGTTTTACTGCCTGTTTTGTGTACAGAAATCATTCCTCCTCAGCTGTGAAGCAATCTTCTTACTAGCTTCTTCACTGAGACAAGTGTGTGTCACATAGATGAGGTGAGCCTTTGCAGATGGAGGGTGGGGCCTGGCTGGGTCTGGAATCACGTAGGTCTCACCTGAGAGGGAAGTCCTACCAGGAGGGCTAAGTTAGCTGGAGGCTGGTTTGCTGTATAGAAGGTCCTGGGAACACTAGGTAAGGAGCAGCCCTACCCCATTCACAGCCCCCAGGCTCCTCAGCATTTCTCTTTAATTTTGACTTCTGGTTTCCCAGACTCTGTTGAACTCTCCCCAGTTTGTCTCCATTTCTTTTGTGTTGAGCTTCTGTCTCTGCTTTGAGTCATCTTGAGAGGCCTGACTACTGGGTGCCGCAGTTCCTCTTACCTGCCTGCTCCCTGACTAAGCCGATTTCTCTAGAAATGGCTGGGCTAACCAAGCTGTCCCAAGGTCCTGATATGACAGAGAGGGGTGGTAGAATAAAGTTCTACATGTCTAATCACAACAGTAGGAAATATTACGTTTCTTCTCTTTTTTGTTTTTGGTTTCCTTCATTCATTTTCTTCACCCTGCCTCAAGCCCCTACATTTTGGTAAACACCAACCTGCCCTGTGCATCTAAGCTTGTTGGTGTTTTTTTAGATTCCACCCTTACAAGAGATGATATGGTAGTTATCTTTCTCTGATGTTTCATAAAATGCTGAGTTCCAATCCTATGTTAGTGCAAACAAAGAATCAGACAAGTTTGGTTTGGTTTGGTTTTCTGTCTGGGTTCACAGACCTCTGAATAATATTCACTAAACTGTCCATGGGCCCAGGTCTCAAACCCCAGCCATGGATGATCAGAAAGGTAATTCATGATTCTGGAATCAACCTAATGTAGAGTTAAATGGGCTTCCTATTCTGCTCATGACCTAGGATTTCTCTTGCATGTCCACCTTCCTTGTAAACTTCTTTAAATTCCCCTCTGCACCCTGACCTGTGTGGCTCAGTTGAGTGTCATTCTGCAAAGTGAAAGACCATTGGTTCAATTCCCCATCAGGGTACATGCCTGGGTTGTGCGTATGGTCCCTAGTTGGGCAATAGGCAAGCAATGGATGTTTCTCTCTCTAAAAGCAATGAAAAAAAAAATGTCCTCTGGTGAGGATTAAAAAAAAAAGGAAATAAATTTCCCTTAGTGAGTGTAGGAGTTCTCAGGGAGCAGTTGATAATTCCTCTAGACTGCCAGGAGATATAGTCATTGTTTTTCTCCCTCTGCTCCAGCTGCCTTTGAAATGGCTGCCCACTGTTGCTGAGCCCCAGTGGTGTCCAGTGAAGTCTCATCATGTGACACTCTTTCCCAAGGCAGTGCCACTGTGCTTCCTGCACAAGATGGCCCTAGTGGTACTGTCACCATGGAAAGCCAAGCTGTGCCTTCAGAGGAGAGCCTAACACAGTGCCTGGCTGGAGGTTGGCATGCTTAGGTGTTTTCTGTATTGAGGGGTGCTCTTGTGTTTTCACCAGGCAACAAAGATTTTGGTAAAATTGCTCTTCTAATCTATACATTGCTTTCCTCTCAGTCCCTGGCCCAGGAATGGAGTGTGAGCATGTGAGGGCTAGGCTGGGGGCTATGGAGCCTGAATCAGGCTTTCCCTCAGACCTTGGTACATGGTGTTGAATCAAATTGATGAGCCCTGTCTCTTTCTGGTTTCCCAGTGACCCTTTCCCAGGAAACACTTCAGCTCCTATTACGTGTAAATCTTGGGCAGGCAACACCCCTGGCCCTCTAGCAGCTCTAGATGAGAATGAGTCCTGGGGTGACAGAGTTTAAGCGCAGACCTAGATTCCGAATCACAGCTGAGTACAGAGCCTAATCCTGGAACTAAACCTTTAGCTGTCTTAAAGTTCAACTAAACAAGCAACAAAGTTAGCTGAGTCTTCGGAGGAGGTCTTCATAACAGAAACGAAACTTGTGGTTACTATAAATAAAAGCTTGCTAATATTATTTTCAGTGGCCTATTGTGGTAATAACAGATTAGTGGAAACAGTGTCAGTCATAACTGGGTAAAGATTATTAAGGCAAACCTCATGGGAGATAATAATTTGCAATGGTATGTTACTTGCAATTTTTAATGATTGTCCTAAAATGAGAAGTGAAAGGAAACAAAAGTTCCCATCCTCAGTTATAATTTTTAAAAAATAAAAAATCATTTAAAAATTGTATGTATCTTTACCCATTCACTAAATCTGCTGTATATAACTAAAACAATAATAATAATAGCAATAGAAGTAACAACTTTACTATGGACAGTACTGTTTCAAGCCCTCTACGTTTACTAACCTGTCTAACCGTTCACCCATCTAGCTACTGCAGCAGCACTATGATTTGGGTAGTGTTAGTTTCCCCACTTTACAAATGAGAAACTGAGGTACACACTCAGAAACCTATGGGTTTCATTATGGAGCAAGATTTTAAAAACTAAAGCCACATGGATGTAAGAATATTTCTCATTTTGTCAACTGCTTTAATGACCTTAATGTAATGTCCATATTACCCTGAATTTCTTTGAGAATCATGAAACTCCTCTAGCAGTGATTTCCAAAGTGTGGACTTTGACCTATAGGACATTGGGAAAAGTTGTGAAATAAACAGAGTTACATTGCTTTTATTAAAGAAAACCTGAAAGTAGAACAAACTAGTATACAAAATATCAGATTACATCACATATGACAATGCCAAATGTTTGATGGAACTATTTTAGTTGTATGTTGTGTGCATGTGCTTATGGGGCATGTGTGTGTCTGTGCTAGGTGACTGTCATATATAACTGGGTTACAGTCAAAAGAACTTCACAAGCAATGTCTGCAGCCTGTGGTTGGCCAGGGGCAAGACTGAGGGTTTGAGCGCATGCTGAGTTAACTGGACCTGCCTGAAAATGCTTAGCTGGTTCCTTGTCCTGATGAGAGCTAAGGTATTATATCCCCCTGCCTTGGGAACAAAATGACAGCTATCTGTCTGTTTCTTTCATGGTGAGAGCAAAAGTAGCATATTATCTTCATGGCATGAGTTAAACACAGAGTCCCAAGGAATGGAGCTGCACACACAGCATGGGTCACTTGTGATGATAGTCACAAGAGAGCTACGGCAACAAGGCTTCTTGCCCTTGTCCCTCTCATAGCCAGTCCTGAACAGATCTGCACAGTCACTCCATCTCTGGTAACTTGAACTAACCTGGAAACAAGAGAGCCACTGTGTAGGAGCCTCTGTATGAGTAATTTCCTGGTGGATGTTACCTGAGAAGCAACAGCCCTAATAGAAGACCTACCTCACCCTCCCTTGGATTGAAATAAGAAGCATCCTTGCCTACCTTCTCCAAAGTTTGAAAGCTTCTTGGTGATTGGCTAAGCCATCTTCATCCCGTACCCCTTGTGCATAGCTGCAGCTCAATGCATATTTGGTAAATGTGAGGGGGTTTGTTTTAAATGTGTGCATTCATTTTAAAACATAATTTGAACAGAACCATTTAAGAAAAATAAGGATTACTTCAAACAAATGCATAGAAAGTCAGTAACTGATAGAAAACCTGTTTTGAGAGTTGTTGCATTCACAGTCAGCATAGAGGTAAACCGGGAAACGAAGAGCAACCCTGAAGAAGACAGACGTTCTGGCCTTTGAGGCTGTATTGCTTAAGCCCAATATTGCAATCTGGCCTCAGAAACTTCTCTGGCTGTGTGGGTGGGGTCCAGTAGCAGCAAAGCCTGTCCTTACTCCCAACCCTTCATGGGAATAGCTTTGGGACTGTGAGTTTCTGTTGCCTACTTACAATAAAATTTGCAAGTATGAATCATTGGCAGAAAATTCCCAAGAAAATTCCTGACTATTGTCAGGTTGAGAGACATGAAAAAGTTATAATCTCAACATGGCTCCACTTTGGCTTTGAGTCCTCTAGAAAAATGTGATACTGCCACCCAGGTAAAATTAAAGGTAGGGCAAAAATTTTTCCTTGCTATGTTGCCTATCCCATCAAACTCTCTGTGGGTCATCATTCTTGCCTTCCTGATAATAACTGTCTGCATTTAATTACCTAATGTTATTTATAATGCTTTTAGCATGTGCTACACATTATGACAAATATTATATATTCACTGTCTCATTTGATCTGCACATCACCTCATGTGGTAGGTATAACCACTATGCCCATTTTATGGTGAGAAAACTTGACTGCAGAACTTATCAGAGATTCTCAAGTTCATAAACAATAAATGAAGGCCAAGATTTGTTGAATTCTAGACCCCTGCTCCAAGCTCTGTGCCACTCTGTTTGGCTGCCCAGGTTCTTGGTTGGAACTCTTCAGCTCAGGACAAAGGAATGTCCTGCTACATTAGAACTTCATTATTCACTAACTTATGCACTTGCACTTTCCAGTGTCTTTGTGGACAATACGGCCAACATTTTAATCTGCTAGAATAACGTAATCCCTTTACCCATGGTTAAAGCACAATTTTCCAAAAATAGATGGAAGAGAAGAGAATCATGGCTCTCATACCGATCTCAAAATAAACACACATTAAAGATTTTACTGAATGCATTAATGAGGCAATTGGTAAGATGCAACGACCAGTTTAAAAAGAACAACCATTTTAGATCAGGAGTATTAAAATGTATGTGCTGATGAAGGCAAAACCAGTTTCTTCCACAGTCGGGCAAGCAAATGCATTGAATGCCTACCTCTGGATAGAATTTATCTCTGTGTCTTTAGAAAACATTGCATTGTTATCAGCTGTCTATAATGTATGGAGTTATGCACAAGTTCAAAGGCACAGAAAAGCATGACTCGAATAGCCTGGTCGTGCACTCTGCTCCGGGGAACTGCAGATCCAACCCACCACCTCTCCCTGTAAAGTCTTAGTGGAACATGGCATCTGCCTTTGTTAACTTATGTTCTACAGCTGCCTTCACACCACCACCATAAGATTGAATATTCACACAGACATCTCATCACCCATAAAACCTAAAACATTTACCATCTGGCATCTTACAAAAAAACATTGACCAACTTCTGCTCCACATAATGTCTATATTTCCAGTGAAGCAACTTTTTCCCTCATACTGGCTAAGGCAAATGGCTTTATAGGTAATAAATGGAAGGCAAGGGACGAGGCACTAGGAATTTCTTTCAGACCAATAACTAATTGAAGGAGATATTTGATGTATTAGTTGGCTAGAGCTGATGTAACAAAGTACCAGAGACTGGGAGGCTTATACAACAGGTATGTGTTGGAGCCCGGACCTTTGAGGACAAGGTATTGGCATGATTGGTTCCTTGTGAGGGTTGTAGGGAGAATCTTTTCCAGGTCACTCTTCTTGATATGTAGATGGCTGTCTTCCCCTAGTGTTTTCACAACTTCTTTCCTCTGTGACTGTGTCCTAATCCTCCCCCACCTTTTTAAATGCAAATTTGGAGGAGATAATTTGTTTTTTAAAAGTTTTTTATTTATTTCTGTTTAGAGAGAGGGGAAGGGAAGGAGAAAGAGAGGGAGAGAAATATTAATGTGTGGTTGCCTCTCACATGGCTCCCACTGGGGACCTAGTCTGCAACCCAGGCATATGCCTTCACTAGGAACTGAACCAGCGGCCCTTTGATTCGAAGCTCACACTCAGTCTGCTGAGCTACACCAGCCAGGGTCTAATCCCCATTTTTTTTTTTTAATAAGGATGCTGTCATATTGGTTTTGGGTCCATCTGATTGGCCTTATTTTAAGTTGATTACTCTGTAAAGACCCCATCCTCAAATATGGTCACAAACTGAGCAACTATAGATTCAACCTGTGGATTTGGGAGAAGACACAATCCAGCCCATTTGTACACCCCTTAGACAGATGTACTATGAAGATGGTCAGATTCTCTACCAATTTGTGAGAACCACACTACTGTGGTCTATCCAGATACAGAGCCATCACCATCCCACTGATTCTGGAACTCAATATTAATGCTTTGCATATCCCTTAAAGGAAGTATAGCTTTTTTTAAAGTCAGCAACATGGGGTTACTTGTGGTCAAGAGTAAAATCTTTCATGAAGGCAAGTCTTGAGATCAGCTATTTGAAATACAGAAACTCTGTCCAAAGATCATTATTGAGTGCCTATTATATTCTAGGCTCATTTATATATGTTACTTGCACTAATCCTCACAATAGCTCTTCAAGGTGAGGGTTAATAGACTTCTTTTCATTGGTGAAGAAACTGAGGTTTCAAGAGGTTAAGTAGCTTCCTCAAGAACTAACAGCAAATAAGCAGTAGGAACTGGATTCCCACCACCATTCACTGCCAGTGGACATGCATTTTCAGCTATCTTTCAAGAAAGGTGTGACTATGATAACAATGTATTTTTGAAAAAGCCTCTTTACATACCAAATGCCGAATAATTCGGATTGAACAGGGAGGGCCACCACCTGCAGATTTTGCACAGTGCAGAAAGTAGGAAAGACATGGTGATGAGCAACACTGCCCTGAGTTGCATACCACTAGATTCCAAACACAGAGGGAGATATCACTGGCAGGTCCAGTTTGCTCTTCTTGGCAATATGATCTCTTTCTAATGTGTTTGTATAATGCTCTGATTAAACCTCCTGTCACTCAGATCCACAGAGTGCAAGCCCCATGAGTTATTTCCCTGTGTGTGGAAATTGGCAAAAAGAAAAGGAAAGAGCCTGGAAGAAAACAAATGGATTCCATTTTCTCTCTCCTTGGTTATCACCATTAGCTATTGATTGTGTTTGCTGAAATAATTAAAAGCCTCGCCCAGGTTTTCAATAGCTCTAAGAAAAAAATTGAGAATGTTCATGGTCCTTACTGTTTTGGGGAACTACAGCCAAAGCCAATTCTACATCTGGACAGAAAAGCTTTTGTTGCCAAAAAAACATTTCTATATCAACTTGCTATGAGCTGATGTTTTATTAGGTAAAACAAGAAAAACGGGCATTGTCTTCAGAAGGCCCACGTTAAATAAACCATGTGTTTCCTGAGCAGACCTTCTAACCTTTCAAAACTGCTCATCAGGTTAGACAGTTGAAATTTGGGGGTGGAGGGATTGAGATATTAAACAGGGAGACTGCAGTGGGTGTGGTTCATTCCAAAGCACACTTTGCAGTTTAGTGATGAGATGAAGAGGGCTGGCCAGGAGGAGTGCAAGCCCGAGAGGGCATATGCAGGAGGCCCGCAACATGTGGAATGGGTGGCTGGGAGGAAGAATGAACCAGAAGTGCAATAAACTCATTCAAAACCAACCTGGCCATTTTTCCTAAGGCCTGATCTTTTGCCAGCCCCTCTGTTTAAAGTCTCTGATCTGTTGGCCGAATCTCTATTTGAAACATCTGTAATATATGCAGAATAGTGAGGCCCAAATGTGCATTGTAGAGGTTTAAAGAGTAGGTGTCTACCCACAAATGGTGGCTTTTGAAGATTAGGAAAGCCGCACCCAAGACCAAGTGAACAGCCGCACATGCAGTGCGATCCAGAAAGACAGAGATCTCAGTTCCAGTTCAAGCTCTACGGAGCTCCAAATTACTGGCCAGCAGTACGTACAAATACACACTCCTCCTCATCCCCATTCCTTCTACTTATCTGATTGCTGGGATTATGTTAGAGAGTTTATATCCTTCAATTGAAGAGACTGAGCACTGTTTAAAAAGGAGCTATCTACATGAAAGAGAAAGCATCAAGCTGTTATCGGCCGTTTATATGTCAGCAATCTTCAATGCTTGCTGGGGGAAAAGGATTCTTAGGTCACACTCCACTCTTGATTGATTTCGAACTTCTGGCTATGGATATAAGGAGCTCTATTTTTTTTTTTTTCTGTTTTCCCCAGCTTCATCAAGGTATAAATGTGAAAAATTGTAATATATTTAAAATGCAACCATGATGATTTGATATATGTATGCATTATGAAAGAATTCCCCCTGTTGAGTTAATTAACAAATTTATCACTTTACATGTTTATCTTTTTTTTCTTGGTAACAATGGTTAAGTTCTGCTCTCTCAGTAAACTTCAATTATACAATACAGTGTTATCCTCTATAGTCATTGCATTATACATTAGACCCTCAAAACTTACTCAACTTCCAGCTGAAAGTTTGAACCCTTTACCAACCTCTCCCTATTTTTCTACCCCCCAGCCCCTGACAACCATTTTTCTACTCTCTGATTCTATGAGTTTGACTTTTTTAAAAAAAGACTCCACATTTAAGTCATACCATGCAGAATTTGTCTTTCTCTGGCAGGAAGCTCTGTTTTAAAATGGGCATCAAAGTTTACAGAACTAGCTTAGAAGAATCCATAATTCTTAGAGCAAATCATTATTTTCCTAAAATTTTATTTTTCTTAATAGACAAAATGTATTTACCTAAGGAATATGTTCCTCCTGAAAACTAAGATTGAAGTGCCGGGCTGTGATTGCTGCTTCAACAGCAGCTTCATCCGAGGCACTTTCTAGTTCTCCCATAAAGCTTCCAACTCAATTTTTGGCAAATTGAGAAGTCATTTGGGGAGACACTCAGTAAATATGAGGTGAACTAAACAAAGCTCATGTCTCTGATGTTTATAAAGAACAATGAACACAACCTGTTACTGTTTCCTGATCCCAGTACTCCTGCATATAACAGAGGAAGAAGTAACAAAGTATATAGAATTCATGAATTACTGCCTAAATCCTACTAGAGGAAACTTCTACTAAACCCTGGATACACACTGTGATTTGCATTAGCAAGGTAACTGACTGTGACTAGCTAGCTCACACTTGAGTATCTGCTCTACTAGAAGCAAAAATATATGTCTCTACATTATGAAGTCTGGTCCACAGGTAAAGAGAACAAGTTCTGGACACACTGGGTCCTGTATTGGAAGAGAATACATGAATGAACATTGATACATGTTTATGCCTGTGACTTATTCCTTCCTGGAACTTGGCATCAAAGTGGTACATAATGTCTTAACAATTGCTGCTTAAAGAGTTACTACCTTAAATACAACACAGACAAAAACAAAAAGCTCCTGCTAGTATAATATTTTTTCATCCAGGTGCTTCTTGTAGGTTTTATGGCCTATCACAGAGTAAAAAAATGTAAACGAATAGGAGAAACGAAGCAATAGAATGGAGCAGAAGTTATACATTTAAACCATAAAAAAAGAAATTGAAAGGAAATCTGGCAGGATCTACAAAAATTTCCAATCTGCATTCCCTTTAGTACAGTAATTCCACCACTAGGAATTTCTCTTAAGGATATACTTGGAAAAGTAGTTCAAGAGGTTAATCATGTATGAGATAGGAAAGGTGATACATGCTCTGGTAATAAACAATGCCCCAAGTTTTCTGGCTCAACACGTCAATTTGATTTCTCATAATAACAACAGGTCTGCCAGCAGGAGGCTCTGCTCCACACTGTCACTCAAGGACCCAGGATGACCAGACTTTGGAACCGGTGACATCCTCTGTCACAATAGCAGGAAAGGAGGCGAGCATGGGAAGCTTATATCTTCTCTTTTTTGCTAAACACATCATTCCCATTCTAGCCCTTTGTACTTAACTTATTTGTAAGTGAGGCTAGGAGAACCAGAGGAGTATATAAACTATCTGAGGAGCCCCTCTCTCTCTGCCACTCACCATGACATGTTCATGATGTATTGTGTATAATGCTTAAGAATCAAATTTTGCTAGTGGATGATGATTTAAATAAACTGTGGTATGTTAGGTGTGTGTGTGTTTTTTAAGTAGATCTGAATATACCAATAAAGAAAGATTTCTAAGATGTATTATTTACCAAACTTCTGGCTTTGGATATAAAAAGAATAATATTGAACGATGTATATAATCTCTATAAAGATCATTTTAAAAGAAATATGCATGTATGTGCATACAATATTTTTCTGAGCCAATAAATAAAATTCTATTTATGATGGTTATTTTGAGGGATGAAGGAAGGGTCGGGAAAGGAAACTTACAACTTCCTACCAGTGTAGCTATAGTACTATTTTATCCAAAATTTTAAAAGCTAAAAAGATACATTTAACAGACAAGTTGATTACATTATAACATTCTCATTTTCTCAAGATTAATTTTCTCAAGGCTGATAATGTCATTATGCTTATTTAATGGGGGTTCTTTCTTCTCAGATGCTAAAATGTGGTAAGAAAGTTTCATGAGGTAAACAACTAATTTCAAATGCTTCAGCCAAAGAAGTACATGTGTGCATGTGTGTACAAACTCAGAGAATGAATGGATGTGCAAAATGTTAGTTGTTGAATCCACATTGTGTATACAAGTTCATTGTCCTGATCTTTAAATTCTTCTACCTGAAATTTTTCAAAGTAAAAAGCGAAGAAAAATGAAATGAAGCTAAATGACAAAAAGCATCCCACCATAAAACAGGAGGCTTCCCAGATCTCCTATCTTTTTACCTCAGCGTTGATATGGATGGAGTTCAGCAATAGCCACATTAAAATCTCAAAAGCACACATCAAAATCTGAATTCAAGACACATCAGAGAAAGGACTGGTGATGATGGTCTGTAGTAGAACAAGTTCTCTAAAAGCATTTCTATCCGGGCCTATAAAAGGTTAGGGCAACCTTATTAAGCATAACCAGACTATTTAAACTGCTTAATCACTGTCATAATCGCAGTACCTGCTTGGCCGGTAATGCCATTTAAAACATTCTGTAGCATATTTCAAACACTCTTCTGGAATCTGTTCTTCAAGTTAGCATAAATGAGACTCTTAAAAACAATGCACAGGGGGATGAAAAGCCAGATGACTTTAATTTATTCTTTCCACGTCCTTGAGGTGGTGGTGACTCAAGAAGAAAGTATGTCCCTCCAGGTCATTCTTTAGGGGGCTAGATATGCTGCCATTCCACTTGACAGCTGCCTCTCCCTGTGTCCTTAATGATCTCTACACACAAAAGTTAATGAGTCCTGCTGGTTGCATTACACACAAACCCTGATGGTTCCCACATTTGGCAATTCTCTGTAGCCAAAACCCTGACCCTGCGGCATGCGGCCAGGGAGCATGAGAGAAGGAACCACCAAGGTGTATTTTTCATTGTTTGACAAAATAAGCCAAAACTTCCTCTCTGGGAATGGGGAATAGTGCTTCTGCCACGTCCAGGAGACATTTTTTTATAAACTTGTATGTGACTGCTACGTACAGTCTGAACTTCTGACATTCATGCTCCTGGAAAATGGTGTGTTCCAGGCTTTTCCTGACAGTCAGCCAACAATATGGAGAAATAAATTCATGTAAGTTAAAGTGAGATTAACACAGTCATTATTTTTATCTGAAATATTTAAGGGAGTTGGTAGCAGTCCCTTATCTTTCCTCTCCCTTTTTACTGGAGGAGTTAAAAGGCAGAGACCTGGGTTTCTGCAGGCGGAGCCCTGCATCTGCTCTTCCGAAATGCTTATGCTGCCTGTAATTTGCAGGTCACTCTGGCAAACATCCAGCCTCTCAGACTTTATTTTTTTTCCTGCTGTTTTTGAGCTCAGTGCTAACTACTGTTAGCAGACATAAAGCTCTCTGCAATTCTTTCCTCAGAACTAGCTACAAGAAAACTACCAATTATAGCCAAGAAAGTCTTTCAAATACACATACACATTGTAATGTGGGCTGGAAACCAATTGGAAACATTTTGATTTGCCCTTTAAGGCCAGAGGCAGGCACTTAAGGCAAACTCCTAGGATGTTCTGAAGAACAGTCATACTAAATTTAGCATTTAACCAGCAGTTGGCATATATGTAATGAAAGATTTAAAAGGGGAAAATTCAACCCACAGTAACAGAAGATACAGGTGGATGTAAACAGGACTCCTAATAAATGCCTTAAAAAAAGATACTCCAGAAATAAAAGAGTGGTTATGATCACTATTACTTCTTACAAATGTGTCTGAGTTGCCTAATTGTTATTCATGAAAGTTTTTAAATTGCTGACTGACCTGTGAACTCCCTAATAGGAGGAATTCTGTTTATGTAGCTCCCATGCTTAGTACACTACACTGCCCCACATATGTGAAGTACTAAATAGATGCCCATCGGTTAAGTGAACAAATTAGTGTGTGTATGTGTGTGTGTGTTTGGCATACAGAAGCTTCTAGACTTGTAGATAAGCATGAATGAGTCTGTCTGGGTGGGCTGGTTGTTAGCATTGTAGACCAGTGCAATGAAAGGGCTTTCCTGAGAATGGCTGAAATCATTCTTTCTGCCTCCACATCATAGCTCTCTACTCATCTGTATGTGTTCATGGATGATAAACTAAAGAGATAATATTTGTGGATATGTTATGTTTCATAAGCTACACATCAAAATGAGATGCACGTAATCAAGTTAAACCTTGGGAAATCTCCGTGAATATCTCACAGAACCCTTGCTGGGAAGGCTGGCCTCAGTGGAGGAACAGCTATGCAGTTTGTCTGAGATCTAAGAAGGAGCCAGCCGTTCCAGACAGAGGTGTCCCGATGCCGTGGGCTGTAAGCTTTTTCTCTGAGTCAAATGACACTTCATCCAAAGGGTGGACAGGAATCCAAACTATGCTAACTTACACATGTAGAACAAAGAAATTTGGAGTTATGTTGACAGAAACATCTCCCATCTGAGTAATATGAAGATTACCCAGTTAATAAAGGACCAAGAGACCAAATACACACCAGAATGAAAGGAGTCTGAACAATTCCCACAGCTCTTTCTCCCCCACTTTCTTCACTTGATGGATCCTAGAGTTAAACATTTCTAACCACATTTTTGCTTTTTTTTAATGCTGTGTTAAGGAAGCCACTGTGCAAAAATGACATACTTTTTCATACAAAAAAATGAGGAATCTTGTAGCTCTTGGCTTCGATCGATTATACACAATTTTCTTTCATGACATTTATCTCCCCTACTGTTTTTGGACTTTCAAAGATAGTCACCATAGCTTTAAAAACAAAATACATACACAACTGCTCATCTCATTATTAAGCAAGTATGGCACTTGGGAAATAATAGCACTATTGTCAACTACAAGAGGTTTTTCAGTTATATAGTTCTTTGCAACCAAATACAGACTCAGTGATACAAATAACAAATGAGGTATAAATAATAAGGATGTTTTCCACATACCAGCACAAGAATGAACTATTAAGTAAGTAAATTAAGCTCAAGACTACAGGGAAGACAAAGTGAGGCTGAACTAAATTAACCGGTGGAAGTGGCCACCACCAACACCTAACATGGTTCCTGGCCCATGGTGAGCCCTTATGAAATATTTAAATAGAAGATGGCAGCCTGCTTGCAGGGAACTGAGAATGTTTTTTAAGAAAAGAAAGCCACTTAATTATGTATGAAAGGCTGGAAACACAAGAGCACAAGTCTCAGTTTAATCAGTCTAAGTCAGTTGTTGGTTATTGGATTTTCTGAATTTTGATGCTAGGAATGGGAGGGAACCAACAGCAGAGCTCTGAGCCCTGACATGGGCTTGTGATGGAGAAGCAGCTGCCAAACGGTCAAATGCAGCCCAAGGGGAGGGGTCCACACAAACTACTCTAGTGGTCTTCAGAGGCTTGCCTGCGGGATGCCAGGATAAATAGAAGCTTGCATTAAGATACGTTTGTACAGCTGAAAATGCTGAGGGCTTTGCTTCAGATCCTGGAAAAAGTTAAAAGTGACCTTTATTAGAGTCCCACCCTCTCACTTTACAGGTGCGTCAGAGGAGGCACAAAACATGAAAGGATTTGCTGAAAGGCCGTGGAGCAATAGGCAGCAGAAATAGAGGTGGGAGCTGGGTCTCAGTTTCCATTCGTTTAACACATTTTATCAACTATTGCTTTGTAGTTATGTATGTGGAGGGTTTTTTTTTTTTTATGAGGTGGTTGTATTTAAAAATATAATTAACTTCAAAGAATTGTTTTTAGGAGATTCTATTAATCAATTTGTCACAGTATAAAATTCTTGCAGTGAATGAATGTATCTTTAGCTTTTGGCGCTCAGTTTAGTCACTAAGAATGTTTCGTATATCTGATGTGCTGTATTTTATCACAAATAAATATAGCATTTTAATGTCCTCAGATCAATATTTCTATACTTAAATGAAGGGTAGGAAATAATCTTTTCCATTACAACACTGAAAATCTGCCTTCAAGTATGTCTAGAGTATAAATATCACAAACAGTCAATTGCAAATCCTCTGAAAACAAAAACAAGTGCAGAACACCCAGGTTAGTGTCCTTGTGCTACAAAGCACTGCGCCCTGCTTTTGAGCCAGGAGCAGGCCTGTTTGCTTCCCACCCAAACAGGAGAGCTACTCTTTTTCCATATGCATGAACAAATTGAATTTTCCTCCTTTGGATTTCACTTTTTTAGCTTTTCCTGGTTCTAGGGGCCGGGTGCAGACGACTGACAGTAAGGTGCACAGTCCAGTGATTGATGTTTTATTGATTTTTTCCCCATGTCCATCGTGAATCTTGACCGCTGTGTTTGAATAGACAACTGTTTTACCAAAAAGGGAGCTGACAACAGCGAGAGCTGCTCCGAAGAGCGGCCAGCTGGCCGGGACAGCACTCAGTGATGCAGTGCAGTGCTGTAGCGGCAGCAGGTTCACCTCTCTGACAGCACCAAGAGCGTCTGCTTATACAACCTCAGCGAGAAGTATCTCTGTGTGAGATTCCTCACCAGATTAAAAAAAAAAAAAAACAAGAAACAACTGGGCCCATCTCGTCCTCTGTTTTTTGAGTTTGGCTTACTCAATTTGGAAAATGTGGTTTCAAAAACAAAGTGGAAACAATGACATGGTATATTTGGTCATTTAAATGATAAGAGAGGGTGCAAAGTGAATGTTGAAAATGCAGTACTTCTTTTTCTTTGTTGTATTTTTACCCAAACCAATTATTAGTGATCTTAGTATATAGAGTGGAGCATTCAACTTAGTGACTTGGCTATAATTGTGCCTCTAAACTTGGATTTGCAATGGAGGGTAGTTAGATGCAGCAGAATAAAATGCTGAAGATGAAACTACTATTCTAGCATCAGCTAAAATTGTGGGCCTCTGGAGTTACTGTTTTAGGAAGGAGAGCATTCGACATGCATTGCTTTGGTCCAAGTACTGTGCTAGGTAAATGCGGCAAGATCCCTGCTTCTAAAACCAGCCTTTTAGGAGAATGCCCTGTGGAGGGCTTTCGAAACATAAATTCTATACACTTACTAGCACTATGAGCTGAGGCGAGCCAGCTGGGCCTGGAGAATCTTCTGGATCACTTCCTCATTTCAGTGGCCTTGCTCATTTTCCCTACCTAAAATACCTCCCTGCTAGTGGTAAGGATTAACCTGAAATAATGTTGATAAGAGATCTGAGCACCTGTCCCTACCTAGCAGCTGCCTCTGCCACCGTTCCAATGCCACTCTCAGATCCTGCAGGTGATGACCTCCCCTGAGGGAGGCAAGTCTGGTGACCAGTCTATACAACACGAGAGCAAGGGAAAACCCTCCCGCCCATCGGAGTGCTTGGTCACCTTCCCCCAAAAGGCCAGCATTGAAAACGTGGTTGAATTCACGGCTGGCCTCTCGCTTGCCCCAATCCAGTATCGCAAAGCAAAGCGTGCGTTGATCAATGTTAAAATTTTACCAAGAACATTTGACTTTTCCCTTCCTCTGGGATTATTCCGAGAAGAAAAGTGAAGCTGTTGATAGCAAACTGCTTTGTTTGAATGGAAACTAGAGCAATCTGGATTAAGCACTAACAAAAGTGTGTTTCCCTCCCTTTCTTCTCACAGCTCACTTTGTAGGTTTACTATTCAGACTGTGCAATCCAGGTGAAACGAGAGCCATTTTCTGTTCAGGATGATTAGGACTTTATAAAACTTTATGATAGAACAATCCTTGTGTGAGTTCAATTGTTTTCTGGGGAAACCAGTGGGCTATCTGCAGGGTTAGCACTCCCATTATGTGCGTGTCCTGCTTTGTTTGAAAAACGGGCACAGAAATGTCCACAGGCAGAAGGCCCCAGATAACTACCATAATGAATAGGGTAGAAGGTAAATTAAAATAAACAAAACAAAAAAAAAAAGAAAGAAAAATGAAAAGAAAAAAGAAGAAAAGGAAAATACTTTGAAGGCACTTTTTCCATAGGAAAAAAATATTTTATTTTTTTAAGAACAAATTCAATTTGAAACAGACGTGGAATATGACTTCACGGATTTCATTTTCTGGGGGCTAACTGCAATGTGGAACTAAAGCAGATTGAAACCTATGACAGGCTATTAAAATAAAACAAAGAAAGAAAAAAATATTTATAACTCAAGCATAATACTGTGTTACTTACAAATTGGACAACGAAATTTTAAATAAATATTCATGGTACATAATTACGGCACAAATATGCAGCAATTTGGCAACCTTTTATACCATTTTTTTCCTCATTACAGTGCAAAGGGGAATGACACTGCCGTTTAACAAGCTGTAGCTAAATACATTGCAAAATTCAGATTTTATACAAAACATCTTGCTTAGACTTTATAAAAAACCAACATTGCTCTATGTACACAATCTGGGTAAGAAAAGCCATTTCTGTCTTGTTTGCATGTGTATTTTTATTAAAAAGGTGAATAAGGCTACTGTAACACCCCAAATCCATATACAGTAAAATCTGAACCTATTTACAGCATCTTCACTTAAACATTATGGTGCAAATTCCAAAGTCAGGTGACTACGGATGATAATACAAGCAAGGCATTTACAGTAACTTTCCAAAGCTGAACCAACTTCAAATAAAGGGACAGTTGGTAGATTGTCATATTCTGCACCAGACACAAAACAGACACACAGAACATTTTTCAATTGGTCGCAGGTAACTCTTCATCATCTGATTTTTCACAGTTTAGCATATAACCAAAATGTAGCCAACCAATGATACACACATTTGATTTCATTAAAATCAGACTATTTCCCATTTTTCCCCTTCTTGCCCCTCTCCCCCATCCTAAAGGTAATTTTAGATGGCTTACAAGAAATTCTTGTATGAATGCACATAAAGGAGAAGGTTGGGGTGATGGAAAAAATTACATATGTACTGCGGCTGGTCACCATGGCAACCTTCCACAGAAATATGATATAGATATATATAATATATATTGCAGATATATATTATACATATATGCACACACGTACACCACATACCCATTCATACATACACACACACACTTTGGACCAACATCATTTTCAGGTTCAGGAAATAGAGAAGAATTTCTGTTGCAACTCATTTCTGCAGGTCTTCACTGGAGGTTCGAGAACCTTAAAATGCTGTTGCTACATTTTTTCCTCCCAGTTCAGAAAGCAAAGTGTTACCATAGTAACAGGACTATGTTAAAGATGTCTATTTTGCATAGCACATAAAAAGTAGGTTTCCTGTTTACTTGTTTTGTTTCCCAAAGGAGAGGGGCTGGAGGAGGGGGTGGGAGGAGGGAGCTAAAGCCAGACTTTAAGCTGAACCCCTCTCGATGTGACCTGGTGGATTCTAGTGAACACTTCAGCCGTAAGGCAAGGGAAAACACAATGCAGAAAATAAATGCCGGAACATCTTGTCATTGTTAATATATGATGCAGTAACATCGATTTCCTGGTGTTTGGGGCTTGCATTTCCTAGTCTACACTTACGTGAGATGCCTTCAGAGGACTTGGTTATTTTTGTATTTGCTCTCATTATTGTTATTTTTGGAGCAATGTTGTTTTTCCCAGAAGAAGCTGTCCAATTTTTTTTTTTTCTTTTTTAAAGCACTGAGCATTGGGACCACTTAATTGCCACAAATGAATTTCACATCTTCTGGTGTATATTGTGTGCAATCTTAAAATATATATTAGTAAAAATCTTTCACTTTATATCCCTTGTGTTCTATACACTTATTATAAATACGTCCTACCCTCCTTTTCCCCCTTGACATCATAATTTATTTCCGTCTTAAGGACGCTAAGAGGTTTGCCATATGTGCTTCACCTTGACAAAGAGCACCTGTGCGCAGCCTTGCTCAGTACCTGCACTGCGGTCCCCGCAGCCTGGACAGCACCGCCAGAAACCAAAGTGTCGTAAGGCTCAACTGGGGAGGAGGGATGGGGAAGGGGCATTAGAGGGACAGGGGAATCTGACCTACCTTTAATATATGAGAATTATTTAATGACGTAAATGATGATGAAATTACAGCCTGTTTGACCTTTGGCTTTTAAACTTCTAGGTCAGATTTGGCTCTCTGCTATTCTCCTAAATGCTTTCCCTGTGTTTAATAAAATGTGATAAGTATAGCAGCTGAGTCTGCTTTAAACATCATCCAAAGCAGACTGACTTCCCTACAGCTTCGGAGCTGTACATCTTATTGCCAGTACCACAACAGTCCTGCGGGATCTTCCATCAGCGGCCTGCTTTCTCCCTTCCCTCTCCAAGCCTGCTTCTCTACCATCAATGCCCCTTTTTTCCACCCAGTGAAGAGGGACTATTTTTTCCCTGCACATTGCTATTTGATAAGAGTGAATCCTTTAAATGCAGCCAAGCCGCTGTGTGTGTTGTTGTGTCTCCTATTTGCCTCTTAAAATCTTAGTGAAACCAAAGTGCTGTGCTACCTAGTTGGTTTTTTTCCCCGTTTCCCAACTTTCTGTTTCAGAGGCAGCAGCATTGACCTGTGTTTGCAAGACAGCCCTTTCTCCTAGCCCACTCTTCTCCACCAACTCCTAGTCTTCCTCACTGACAGTCTAGCGTCTGGCAGGAAGGCACCTTCTTAGCAAACACAATTTCTATAAATGTATATTACCCATTCAATTGTAGCTGTTGTTGCGAATGGTTGGAGCAGGAGACCCCAAACATTAATGTTCGATTAGTGATACAGAACGTGGTGTGAGAGGAAATCTCATGTGAAGTACGGCAGAGCCCTGGATAACAGGAGTGTGCAACAGTGAGGACTAAAAGCGAGAGCTCTTTATAAGCCCCACTTAGCCAGAGGTCTGTGCGACAATCGAGGAACACACCCGAGGCATTTCCAGGCGTGGCATCCCCCCGGGCACCTACCCAGGATGCTCAAGGCTCTCTTGTCCACCGACCACTCTGTCTCTTCCCTTGGCTTCACGTAGGCCTGAGTGGCTGCGGCACATGGCTTCGAGGATCAGAGGTGTCAGGCAAGCGCCACAGTCCTAACGGGCATCTTCTACACAAGTCTTCCAGCTGTCGGTGAGCATCTGTATTCACCACAGCCGAAACGCTACTGACTAGGTAAGCTGTCCAACTCAACGGGGCTCTTCCAAGAAGGAGTGTTCCCTCCCTCCCGCTGTGCTTCAGTCCACTTGAGACACAAGGGGTCATCCAACCCTCCATGGGCTGGTGGCAGCGGGACAGTAAGTTTCCTCCGGGAAAGCGAAGGCACTGCCAAGTCTCAGACCTTGTAGTAAATGTTTGCTGGACTCTGGGGAGGCATCTCCTGGACTATGTACACGGGGTGCCCATAATCCCCGCTGACCTTCTCATAGTGAGGGCAGAAGACACTGTCTGCAGTCCTCAATGGGATGATAATGTCACTGGGCTCCGAGCCATTGTTGTTGCCACTGCGCTTGGGCGTGGCCAACGTGCTAAGGGACAGCGTGGCTGTGTGCTGCGGCGAGTGCTTCCTGTGTCTTCTCCGGTACTTCAGCAAGAGGACCACCAGCGTGATGATGATGATGATGAAGATGATGCATCCTGAAGCAATCCCTGCAAATAAGGCCACTTCGGAACCGAGGATATTGTTCCCAGAATGTCCAGCGCTGCTGCCGTCTGTGCTAGAACCTGCATGGGTTGAGAAAGAACCAGAACAGTTATCGCTGCCCCGAGTGCTAACAGGCTGCTTTTAGGGCCCTTGCAAAATGTGAAATTTAAGCAGGGCCAAAGATTTAACTGGCAGGTAGACTCTGAAAACCAATTACCTTGTTTAATAGCTAAATGTAAAAGGTAGAAGTCAGCAATCAATGTGAAAGCAGACGTGACTCTAGATGTGATTTTCATGCTGGTCCCAAATCACGTTGCTTCCTTTTCATACCACGTGGATGGGCTGTGACAGACAGCCCCTGATCTTGCTTCATACCTGAGTCCTTGTCGGCCAGCCTGTGGCCACGGAGGGGTAAAAAAGGGGTGGTCTGCACTGCTCCTCTGCTTTCCTCTAGAAATGGGGGCTTCCTGGGAATCCAAACCCCCGCCTTCTCCAGACAAGCCCTGCCTACCCGCAAAGCGGCACAGGAACACCAGGGAATGCTGGAGCCTGGGAGAGTGTTCAACTCGTAACTCGTTTGTATTATTTGATTTACACTTAAAATATACTTGGAAGGCAGCAGAAACTCTTATGCTGAACAGACTGCCAACCCAAATGTTAAGCATTAAAAAATTGCCTGGCACCATTATATTATCCATTTATCAGTTTGTCATAAGAATTTGACACATCTTATCACTGAAAGTTAGAAATAACAACTCCCTTCCTTGACACTTGGAAAGAGACAGAATATTGCTACAAATGCTAAATTCGCATGACTACCAACCAGGCATACAGATTCCTAATACAAAACTGCTGATGTCTGCTCAACAACTACCATATAAAAAATCCATTAGCAGGGTAACAAATGCATAGCTATTTGTTCGAAGACTGTTAAGAAAATGAAGTTAAATGACAGCCAATTTTGTCTGGTATCCTCAACTTTTGCCAGGAATCTGTTTAATATTTTATATTACACTGAAAATGTAAAAAAATTTTTTTCTACAATAACTGCCTAAAAAACATGGCATTGTGTAATATTTTAAGATGTTACCATCGAAAATGTAGAAAAGGATCAGTCAGGCACTTTGTGGATTAGATATAATTAGATGAGGGATTAGAACATTAATTATATATACATTAACATTGGTTTTAAACTAGTGTTGCAAGCAGCATGAAAAAGAATCAGCCAATGGAAATAACTTTGTTCTGAGAAAGCAGTGCTAATAATCGGCACTTACATCTGATGAATTCCACTCTTTTGAATGTGGGACTTTTGTGGCAATGAATTATTTGTTCTTACTTAATAATTAATAACAGCTAACTGAGAGCAAAGATTACTGACTTCAGTAACTACAATTTAATCCTACTGGTATGGGTGAACTTCTGCTCTGTTCTACCTCTTGAGATACTAAGCGTATTGTGCACACAGACCTACACACAGAGGTCACACTGCTATACCTGGATTTGGCTTGACAAAGGGACTTGTTGTTGAACTTCTTCCATTTGTACCAGCTTCTAGTTCTGGACGTCTTGTTGGATCATTATGCCTGGTTGACCCAGCCGAACTCGCATCTATATGGAAAACAAATGATTACTTATAGCACAGACATCTGATAAAATCTAGCTTTAGGATCTGGATATGTATCTCAAGAGGCATGGATAGCAGTGAACATAAGATTCTCTATGCAAACTACTATGAGATATAAGAATATCATGTTCCTTTTAAAACAAAACAGTTATACTAGTTATTTCAGAGTTTTAGATTGCGAGGCCATCTGTGGAAACTATAGGGATTCTTGCATTTGGCAGGCAAAGCATTGCAGATGACATTTCAATTTAACCGAGCAAGTTGATTAACTACTATCCCAATTTCTAATTAGAAAGATAATTTTTTTTTTCTGCACAATAGGTTATCTGTAAATGAAAAGGCTCAACAAACAAAAGTCTCTGTAGTCGAAATGCAGAAATGGGCAAAAACGCGAAACTGCATTTTTATTCTGGCTATTTTAATTTTGAACCACAGAGGTGTTTTGCTTTTAAGAAGAAAAAAAATACATATATACACATATGTGGTAATAGACATTCTACCTGGCTGACCTCAACTTTAACCTCCAAAAAAAGAAGTATGTTACAATGACTTGAGGAAATCTCAGTGGCTCAAGGTGCACAGAAAGGTTTGCTTTCAAAACTAAACTGAAGAACAACTGAAGGCGAGTGTTAGCAATACTGGTGCCACACTAGCTGGGGACTCAACCAGATTATAGTGGCTTCACGAAGCAGCAGATGGTCTTTACCTTGTCCAACTTTCATGAGGATCTTCATGGCTCTTGTCTGGCACACCCCTCCCTCCTGGTTATCCAGGCCCTCCAAAGACCCATTTGATGTAGCTGATTAAAAATAAAATGGACAAAACAAAAAAATAAAGAAAAATCAGGAAATCAATAAGCCAACTTTACATGAACATGAAATGTCTGAAAACAATTTGAAAAATAAGAATCACTCTTAGTTACAGGTTTTCTGAAAGTATGGGATGCTGAAAGTCAAAAATAAAATAAAAAAAGAAAAAAAAATGGATACTGTCAACACTGCCACATGTATGCTATCTAGTTTCAAATTTACTTAAGCACTTTCTTCTTCCATCATAATCAACTGATTTAGTAAGAGTATATATATAGATAAAAGGGACAGCATCTTCCAGAAAGCTTACTGACTATTTCGGGGTCAAACTCGAAAGAGCAAAGTAGTTAATACGGTAATTTCAAATGTGGTAATCATCACACAACACCTGCTTCCTCTACTACAGATTTCCTGCTTCAAGAACAATTAGCTTGATGTGCCCTGTTTGTCAAGCATCCAAGTTCTGTAAACACTAAAAAAGACTCCCACACCCCCTTTCTTCTTTCCCAACCTTAGTCGAGCTTAAGAAGTATATTGGAATTTAGTTTTTCAAATTCTAAAATTTGTCCTCTCATTTTGTAGTTGACCAGAAAGAACGTGTGCTATTATTACCAACATCAACCTTAGTCAAACTCTTCAACCAACTCCCTGCTTTAGGACAACTCTGGATGGGCAGAGGGGACCATATACATCCATCCCACTGCTCCATTAGGGTCCTGTGGCAAACCAGGATATAAGGCAAGGATTCTAGCATCCACTTGCCTCATTCCCTTTTCACTTCAAGAGGGAACAGAAAGAGGAAGGACAGAACATCTGCACTTTCGGCATTTCTTTTTTTAAACAGTCTATGCTCTACTCCATTTAAACACATCATTGTTTGTCCTTTTAGGACAGTGAGTTCTGAGTTGCTGCTTTGTAACTAAAGCTGTAAAAAGATAGGCTGGCAGGTACTTCTCTGAGGAACAGGATCTAAATTACAGGTCAAGTTCCAGAAGAGAAAAGAAGGTGCTAGACATTTTTATTCCTCCAAAGTTCAAGGGGCAAGGAACAGAAGTGTTTCATAATACCTTTCTGCAATGTAAATTGTTCTCTACTTTGATTATCAAAGTCTTGTCTAGTAACATTGTACTTTTAAAGGCACTGAAAAAGGGACAGACTTTCTGGTAAAAATAAACCCCAAAGACATTTTTTTAATGGGCTGTTTGTTTTTGCAGGCCAGCAAACAAATCCTGGATATGTGCATAGAAATATGCATATCATGGATAAGTAAATGAGATGGAAAATAAGACAGTTACTTACTTGTCTTTGTGTTCTTGAGTTATGGACTTTTACTTTCACTGTTTTCCTTGAAAACAATGGCTACCTCTTCTGTGTATAAATATCTCTTTGCTTATCTGAGTGTTTCCTTCAAGTTCTCAGTCTCACAATCATATCTCACTCTCCTGCTATTGCTGACACTGAGTTTCTCCTGGGAAACTGGGCAAAAGTTGCCATAATAATTTTGGTGGGTAAAAGTAGATAGTAGCCTCTTGCAGATTGTTGATAAAACGTTTGGCAGATAAGCTAAAACAAATACTTAAAAACTAAAAAATGTGAATCTAAATAAATCATCTCCCTCCACTTTTTTATTCTACTTTTTCCTTTTTCCCTCCCTCCTCTAAGTATGTGCCTAAATTTCAAAGTACCCTTTTCTCTTAAAGAGTTAGAACAGTATGGATATCTATGAGTAGACACTATTTCTAGATAATTATAGAGCAGCACTATAATCTTTACTTAATTATTTAGTGTTCTCTCATTTGATCTTTCTCAAAAATTAAAATATGCTTTCATACAGAAGAAAAACTATAAGATTTATGTCTCTGTTTTCGGCTGCTGGTTTTAAAGGTTTAGTTTACTTAGATCAAGTGAAATCTTAATGTATTCAATTCATATACACATAAACTCACCCATATGGAAAAGTACCCAAACTCAAAGTTACATGACTATTGGGGATGGCTGGGGTGAGGGGGGAGTAGGGGTGGAGGGGGAAAATGGAGACAACTGTACTTGAACAACAATAAAAAAAAGTTAAAATAAAAGTTAAATGACTATCGTTTTCTTGCTTAACACTAAGCTGGCAAATGATACTAACAGGAATTGAAGGGTAATGCACAGAAAAAAGAATAGGGGAAAATACAGATTTATTTTAATCTTGAGAAGAAATGGTCATTTATAGTACCATTTCTGCATTCAGTACACATGGGCACAGGTTGTTGCACCTCTACCTGTGATACTGACAGCCACTCCACACTGTCCCAAACTGCATATGAAAGCCATGGCTTGGTGAGGTTGGCCTGTTCCCTCAGGAGGGAAAACATTTTTTCATGCATCTGCTTGAAGAAGAGGTGAGGAGCTTTCCAGCCTTGCAGCCAGTGCCCAACATGTCTGGTTCGCAGGGTGGATCCACCATGGTAGGCTGGCAGAGGCAGCAATGGGAAATTTAGTGCAGACCCAACAATCAGAATGGTTGCTGATGGCTGCTAGTATACCAGCCCACCCTAGAAAGGAGTTTCCAAAGAAGAGTCTAAGGGTGATATTTTGTCCCAAACTAAGGCATGGCAGAGGCTCCTGTATACTTAACTGTAGGTGGATAGGTGCTACCCAAGGTCTAGTGAGGAGGTTGATGGGAGATGCTTGTCCTACCCTAGGCCATTAGTTCAAGGTTCGTGGGCATTCAGAAAGGTGGGTCATTCACCACTGAAATGAGCTAGAGTCAGTCTTCAGGGCATCTTTCAAAAGCCATTGTATGTTTCAATGAGGCCAGTTCCAGTGGGCTTGTATGGTAGACACAATCTCCAATTTATATTGAGGGTGTCTGCCCATTCTTGTACTTGACGTCCCATGAAATGGGTACTTTGGTCGCTTTCAATGACATCCAGTTTCCCATAGGCAGCACAAGCTGCTTTAGGCCTCAGATGGTGGCTCACTGTGTGGCCTGCTTGCCTAGGTCAGCAAGTCAGTAGTTGTGTCCACGCACATCAAGGCATAGCGTGACTGTTTGGATAGGGGTAGGGGACCAATGTAGTCGACCTGTCAGTGGGGTGTCCCCTGTCACAGGCCACCCATATCTTGGGGCAGCTGGCAAGGTGCTTCTCTTCACAGATGGTGCATTCCTGACAGGCTGTGACTACATCAGAATAACAGAGCAGTAGGCTCCAAGCTTTTTCTACTTCCTAAATGGCTTCTCTGTCCTGCATGGTGCATCTTTCAGTGGAGGAACTCAGCCGTATCTTCTGCCGGAGCCTCTTCCAACCAGCAGACGTGTGCCAGGTCGTTGGCCTTGGTATTGCCAGGCTTGCAGAGAGTTCAGTGTCTACTGACATGGTAAAGCGTTATTACCTTTTCCAGACTATGTTAATAAATGTCCTTCCATAAATCCTTACTCCACAGGGGTTTTGGAGCCACCTGACAAACATCTTGCTGCCAACAGGGATCTGTATACTGCCCAGCGATCTGTCACTGGTCTAGGTTCTCAGGTTATGACACAGCTCTCAACTCAACCCATTGACTTCTTTGTCCTATGCCATCTTTCATCCATATGCTGTCCATACCAGGGTAGTAGGCCACTGGCCTCCAGGGAGGTGGCTGGCCCTGGCAGGAGCCATCACTGTACCAGGCATCCTCAGGTGCAAGGGCTTGTCCCTCTTTAATAGTAGGCCCAGGCATGAGAAGAGGAGCAGGGATCTCTGTGTCCAGGTCTTGACAAGTAACTGGGCCCAGGAGTTGCTGCAACTCTTGGCTCAGAGGGCCAGTCGCTAGTTTGCTTCTCTGTTGGAGTTACACACTCCATTTAGGCAGAGTGGTTGTCTGTGCTGCTGAGCCCTTGGGTCGATTTACAATGTCCTGTACCCATCTACTGATGGGATAGGTAGTATGTACTCGAATCTCAGTCCAGTAATGTTTACCAGGAGAGCCTGGTAAACAGCATTCACTTGTTGCTCTACTGGACTCTATCATGCCTCCACCCTCTTCCAAGAGCTGGGACCAGAAGCCAGTTGACACCTTGGTGCACCCTTGCTGTTGCCAGAGGCCCCAGCCGCAGCCCTCAGGGGTGACGTGGACATCTAAATCACACACGTGAGATTGATCTATGACACCCAGGGATGTCTTCATTGCTTGGTTAGCAGCCTTAAAGCTTTTGCCATGCTCTTCCTCCCAATCCCAGGTGGCGCCTTTGTGGGGGAGGCGATACAGAGGGTGCACTAGCTAAGTGTGGTACAAAAACCGGTCAGTACCCTAACAAACCTAAAAATGCTTGTAATTGCTTTGGCTTTTGCGGGGTGGAGAAAGCCTGAGTCTTATCGATCATGGTGGCAGGCATCACTTTATCTCCCCCGACCAAACAACAACCAAGAATTTGGCTGACAACCTGGGTCCCTGCATTTTGTTGGAATTGACTGCCCATCCTCGACCCTGAAGGTGAGCCAAGAGCTGAGGAGTGGCGCACTCTAACTCTTTTAAGAGAATCAGAGTTCAGCATAATATCATCAATATAGTGGTACAATTTCACAGATGATGGCACAGTCCATGAAGCTAAGTCATCGGCCACACGGCAAACAGTAGTGCTGTGCAGGTAACCTTGATGCAAAACAGTAAATATGTCAACTGGCAGCCTTCTCGGGTGAAGGCAAACTGGTTCTGGCTTTCAGGATTAATATCAATAGAGAAAAAGGCATTAGTTAAACCTAACACATAAAGGTATGTGCCCAGCTCATGGCTAAGCTGGTCTAGGAGGCTAGTTATGTGAGGCATGGCTGTAAAGAAAGGGGGAATTACCTGATTTAGTTCTCTATAATCTATAGTCATGCTACAAGCTCCATCCGGATTTTGAACTGGCCACACTGGTGAGGTGTAGGGGCTGTGAGCTGGGCTGATGATGGTCACCCTAGCCAGTTCTTCTATGGTCTCCCCAATCTCCTTATGGCCACTTGGAAGGTGGCATTGTTTCGTGGCCACAAGGAGTGGCAAGTGACACGGGGATGTCTGGCATGCCCCCTCAAAACAGCCTTCACAACCCACATTCGGAGGCAGAACTTCTCCGTGGTGGTCTGTAGGTACGCGTGCCCGCTAGAATGTCAATTCCTAAGATACACTCCGGGATAGGGAAAACATACACCTTACAGGGGCATGGTGGTAAATGCCCTATTCCAAGAGTCAGTGTTACAGCATGTACTCAAATGGACTGTCCTTCTTAGTCATCAATGGCAGTTGGGCCTCTGTAAATCTCTCTGGGTTACCATAAATAAGAGAACATTCTATACCAGTAGTTTAACTAAGGCCAACACTCTTTGTACATTCTTTGGGGACCAGCAAATAGCCACTTGTACATGTGGCCTCTGGTCCCCACTGGGTCCCCATAAGCAGGTCCCTTGGCCATCTTCCTATGCAAAAACCTCTCCCCATGGATTGTCCTCTGGATGGGCCAGAGGCAACTCCACAAGTAGGGCAGCCATGAAGTCAGCTGAGCTGAGCGTCAGCTTTGGGGTGCTGATGGGACCATTCCCGCTGACAGTGTTCATTCTGATGCTCAGGCAGTAGAGATCGTTAGGGGCTGGAACTGCTGCTGAGGTTTCGTTTGCCACCACGGACTTACAAGAGTGCAGTTAGGCTTCCCGTCTATCTTACCTTCATCTGCTCCAGTCTCTACCAGATCACTCCACAGTTGTTTGCCGGTTCCTTGTACTGGACCTTTCTGCTCACGTTTCACAGATTCTCTCCCTTTTCTCCTTCTGGGTCCTTCTTCCCTTACCCTTTCTTTTGTCTCAGTGGCTCTACTTCCCCTAGGTTGGCAACTGCCTGTGCCACTTCTTGTACAAAATCGCCTACCTTTGT
Source organism: Tonatia bakeri (assembly GCA_004024845.1). NCBI lineage: Eukaryota > Metazoa > Chordata > Mammalia > Chiroptera > Phyllostomidae > Tonatia > Tonatia bakeri. The sequence goes on along the minus strand of PVIA01002342.1, from coordinate 78,531 downwards.
GGACAGAACAGGTATCAGGGTGCTGAAGTTAAGACAGGGGTGCTGTTTGTACAACCTGGTCCCTCACACCTGCAGTAAATCTTTCCATACCTGGCCCCTTGGACTGTGAATTATAGATGGCGTGTTCCACGCCCAGCTCTGGAATGAACTGTTGGAGTTCTAGTGAACTGGTCTGGCATGGGTTAGAGGAGGGTAGATCCTCCTCATTAGGCCATGCCGCCCTACAGCCAGCCATTAGCCATATAAGGAGGGTAGTTGTGTAACGGGCTTGGGCTCTGGCCCCATGAATTCTCTGTCTCAAAGAGGGATGGGTGGTAACAGAAGACACATTTTAATTCGTCCCCCATAAGCACAATGCCATCAGCCCTTCTATGGCACAGCCACAACAGCCACCTGATGATGGATCTGGGCCCTTTCTGTCTGAACCCAGCAGCCAGCTCTACTAGCTCGGCAGGAGTATAGGGGCTCACTGCAACCTGAAAAGTTTTCTGGCAGAGATGGCATTAGAGTGCCCTGCAGTGCCTGTGGCTGTTGGGTTTTAATATTGAGTCACAACTGGACAAGTCATAAATTTTCCTTCTACCTCTGTGCTCTCATCTATTATGAATTCTTCATCTGAGACACTTTCATTTTCAGTCGTAGGATCCCACTTGCAAGGACTCTAGTCACATTGTTTCACAATCATTTCTATACTGGTGGGTGCCATCCCCGTAACCTGGCAAAGCAGCATGCTAGGTCCTGTGATTGCACAAGGGTCTGTTCTAATTGTCATCCTAGGGCACCCTTATTGTCCATCCATCGTTAGGAGACATACGTTCCTGTCTAATTTCAGTTCCTCTTCTAAACGCAAAGCATACACCTCTACCTTTATCTGTCTCTCAGTTACCCTCTGTAGTGCTGCCAACATTAACCAGCACATAGCGGTGGCAACATGGCAGAGGTCTTTCTTTTTCTCTAGGGTGTACCATTCTCCTACATACTGCAAGGTTTGTAGGAGGTCACAGGTAGTTTCAGGGACACCACTCCAACCCCATGGTGGTCCCCACGTATCAAGAAGGCTTGCCACCTTGTACAACACAGAATTTGCTGGCCAGCCTGGGATTCCTCCTGGCATCCCCCCACTCAGCATAACATCACCAAAGTCAACTCAACTTAGGGAGTTTTGAGGGTATCCAAAGCCTTCCAATAAATAAGTCAATTGTAACAAGGGAGGTCCGGCCTGGGGGCCTTGATTGCTCATCCAGGTAAGCTGAAAAAACCCCAAGGAGGACTGGATGGAGCAGACATAGACAGCTTTTATTACTCACATTACAGGGAGCACCTGTGGCAGCAGATCAGCCAAGCAGGACTGCATCTCCCTGAGTCACAGACTTGTTTTAAGGGGTCCCAGACAAAGGGGGCACATGTCTTGCATGTGACTCTAAACTACATTATCTCAGTGTGTACATGCAGAGGGAAAAGTTCAAGAAGCAATCACACAGGACAAGAAGCCACTCCCAAAAGGAGATAAGGAGGGAATTACAATCCATTTCCAAAGCAATATACACTCCTTCTGGCCAGGGGTCTTCCGGCCAGCCTTCCATTGTGGGAGTTTGAGGATCCATGTCTAGCATGACTCACAGCCCTGGTGTTGCACAGAAAGAAACCCATAGAAGCTACCTTTGCAGAGGTTTTAGACAGTTAAAGCTTTTGCTGATTTGGTGGAGGGTACGAAGAGAGGGGAGGGTGGGAGTGAATGGGGAGAACTGGCTAAGGGCAGAACATTTTGAGTGAGGATATTTCTTTCTCCTACATTCCTGGACTCTGCTTCTTTCCCCTTTAAGTCAACTTGGAGTTGCAAAGGTTACTAGAAGATATTTAAAAGAAAATGTATTATTAGTGTTAAAACAGTACCCAAATACTTGGCTATTTAAAAGGAGGTTAAAATTTTAAAATACAGTTCAATATTATGTCATGAAAAGATTTTTATCCTAAGTTAGAAATGGTCTAAATTGTCATGGAAAACCCTGTTTCAAGATATTACTACCAACCGAAACTTCAGCAGGTAAACTTTATAGCAAGCATAAAATAATTCAGAGTAACTTCAGCTTATTTTATATTGGATCCTGCAGTAAAAATTAACCTCTCTCTTCCCTACTAACACCTTATCTGGGAGTGTAGGGTGTGTGGTTTTAATTCTAGAGGTCTCCCAGCCCCCACCTTGGAAAATTGCAGAGCTAAGTGTCCTGTTCTGATTGTGCCTCTCTAGTGGCAGAAAATGCTGAAATAAAGCCACAGGACTAATGTTCTGATTTCTCCTGCAATAGCCAGTCACCAGGAAGCTTTAAAAGGCTTAGTGGCTGACTTTGAAAAACAAGAAATTGCTAATGCTTGGGAATACTATCTATTTCCATTCAAGACACAATTTTGCAGTTATTTTTATTGTTGATTGGAATATACTGAGAATTTTTAACATAAAGAAAGAGTGAATATAAATTGTTACCTCATTATATGTTGTTTATACATTGTTTTTCTTTGTATCTCTCTACCAGTATTATCTAATCCTACTACAATCAGTATTACTAAATGGATGAAATTGCATTTAATCATTTAGAAGCAGAAAAAGAACATCGTTATACCTAAGCTTTTAGTGCCCAGACTTTTTTTTTTTCTCTTGGCCTGGGGAAAAAGACTATATAAAATTAAAAATTACTAGAAAAGTTTCTCCATCTAGTTAGAAAATAGGTTTAATAAAAACACATGGGCATTTTATAGCCTGCTTTTAAAAGCTTTTGCTTCAGGGATCTAATTGCATGTAGTGAGTATACTGAAATCACTACAGTGTTCCCCCAGGGCCTGATTTTCAGTTGGTAGAGATCATTGCTCAGCAAAAAGGTACCCGGAGTTCACACTGCTTAAAAGTCCTCTTCACATTTTAAAACTACACAGCCAACATCTGTGGTTTCCCATTAATTTGCACATAAATTTATCTTCAGTTTTTACTCTCTGGGAATAGTATACTGGTTATCTGAGCAGAAAATAGAGAACCAGTGAGTAAAACACTAAAAGGGCAAGAATATTTCTGGTTGTGTTTTTTGGACTGTGCCCAAAGAGAAGAAGTAATATCACATTTAAAAGTGCCTTCATTTAATTGTTATTTTTTAATTTTAATTTTTATTTTAATTGTTGTTCAAGTACAGTTTTCTGCCTTTTACCCCTATCACATTTAATTGTTATTGCTCTGCACCCTAGAGGCCTAAGCTGCTGCACTGGATCTTGGCTGTTTTTAGTCTATCATATCAGTAACGTTGTGCTAATCAGATGGAGAGGTCAACTGCTGGGTTGGTAATGATATATGTGCCATGTTCACAAAAAGGGCAGGGATGAGGGCAGCCCTCCCCACCCCCTGCCAAATTCTACAGAATAATAGTTTCACTATGAAGGAAAATTCTTAGGTTATAATGGAAAGAATGAATCATCAACATATACTAATAATTTGGAGGATGTTTCAAATGATTTTAAAATGTAGCTTACTAGGATGGGGCTGGTGTATGGGGGGGCAGTTAATGGACACTCAAAAGCAAATATTTTTATCAAATTCAACCAGATAAGTCCACCAAAGAAAGACATAATCATACAGGGTCAGGAAAATCAGAGTTTAGTTTTCTAGCAAGAATGAAAACCTGTATTTCTATAAAGCTGTGTTTGATATATTCCCTCTTATTTGACTATGAAACAAACAGCATTTTATGAAAATTTGCATCCCATTTGTACTATCCTTTACTATCATGTCTTCATGTGCTATGCCGGTCCTGCTAGACTTCTTCGGCTAGCTTTCCCACACATCAGTCTCCTTAAGCTCAACAACAGTCTTCTGAAGAACCAGAAGTCTATTATTACCTGGCAAACTTAGGAACTAAAAGAAGCAGAATCAAGTGATGAATATGGAAAGCAAAGCCAGGACATTAAAATAAACATGACACACAAACTAGGCTACTGTTTTCCAAACCCTTTGAGTGTCTAAAGGGAAAAAATGGAAATGAGATATGTAAGTTGAAAACAAGGAGGATGATAAAAATATAATTACTTGATGCAAACACACAACCCAGGACGATAAGCTCCATCTATTTAACACCTGACATCAGTTCAAATTCAAATATGTGATGTAAATTCAAAATATGTACTATAGAAACAGAGATGCAAAGTCAATAATTCAAATTAATGCAGTGTAATGCCTTGGGTGTCTTGGTTCTCCTTTCAGATACCAACTTAAAGGAAAAAAATCAACATGGAAATAATGTTCACTGAATGCCAAAAAACAAATACCTTTTTTTAAATTAATAAAATCCTCTGAAACAGAATCATCTGTATGATGTGCCCAAGGGGAGAAGAAAAAATTCACTAACTTCTTCCTCTTTATGTGTTTTCTTTGTGGATTTACAGTGAAAGAAATGAGGGCTACACCATTATGACCTTCCAAGGGCCTCTTATTTTTGCTTGGCATTATACAAAAAAAAGTTCAGCATTCCTTCAAATAACATGACATTTCATCCTATAATGCCTGATCTTAAAGTTAAAGTTTGATAAATTCTTCTTAAATGGTCTCACAGAAGAAAAACACAAGGAGAGATATTTTCAAAAAGAAATACATATCTGTAAAAAGCTTTTTAAAAAATTCTCTACTTTATGAGATAGCTTTTACTGATTTGATGAACTGATTTTAGCATGTGGGAAATAGTTCACAGTTAAAACACCGGGGAAGCTACTAGTGACGTAGGATGTGTGTGTTTCTCACTCAAGAGATCAATGTTACAGTATGAAAGAATCATTTTAATTAAAACCATATCACTATGGTTGTGTTTTGAAATTTTAAAGCAGTAAATCAGGCATCAGGAAGTAAGATCTGGCTTAGCCCCAGTGACTTCCATACAACACAGTTAATTATGCTTTCCTGCTAGACAGACAGTTTAGAAAAATGAACTTAAAAATAAAGCCACAATTTAGACCTTGCCTCTTATATTTTAGCATTTAAGTATGAATAAAGGTCCCAGGTCTCTAGTATAAATGGATGTTCTTAATAAAAAGATCCAATTTTGTTTCCACAATTTCAAATGTTCATCATTCAAAAAAAAGTTTACAAAATGTAAAAACCTTAAAAGAGTTTAGTAAACTGTCTTTGTGTGTTCACTAGAAGATTTAATACATTACTACTTCACCATTTTACATTACTTTTTTTGGAAAACAGGAGATAAAATACAATGTACACAGAAGATAAAATAGTCAGTAGAACTAATATACTTGGAATCTCATCCATCATATGAGATTTGGAAATTGAATATCAACCTATTGAGAGAATGGTAACAATAAGAAGTAATAAATACTACATCTAGAAGAAATTCTGCCACAGCTTACTCATAAAATCTTTTAACCATTAAAAACTATATACAAAAATTCCAGTAATCATTGCAGATGCTAAGAGCCATAGTTATCTTTGATAAAGTAGTCCCAAAAAGTCACTGATTACATACAATCCAAATGAAAAAGATGAGAAGTAGTGAAAGTGTGTGACTATGAATGTAAGGGTGTGTACATCTAGGTGCTTTATATCACTGAAAAAAATACATACCTAGCTCAACTCAGTGCACTAACACTTTTCTGACAAAGATCAAGCAGTCTGGCAATAATCACCTGTCCTCCGTACCGCCCCCCTTCTTTTACTAGAGGCATGATTAAACACATGATTCTTTCTGAGTGGTTTACTTTATTTCCCCTCAAAATATTGCTTGCAATACCCTGTTTTCTTTATTTTTAATAAATTCTGTTTAAAGAATCCCTTGTTAAGTCTAAGATTTTATTGCTAAAAATTATAATGATTTTATACAGGTGGAATCTCTCATTAAGTTAAAAAAACAACAACTCAACATGGATCCATTAAAAGAGCTTTTCATCTAACATGCTTTAAGGGAGTTTATCTTACCATTACAGTGATTTAGACAAAACTAACATCATGAGCATGTGACAATCAACAGTAAAAGAATAATTACCTTTATATATGAGGGTCAACCTTAACATAGGCCAAAACCTACTAACAAAAAGGAATTGTGTTTTAAAAATAGGTGCCCAGGTGATCATTTCAATATAATAACCACACTCACATTAAAAAACAAACCAACAAAAGAAGAATACTGTGAGAGTTCTAAAGATAAAACATAATTCCCTATTGTCTACATTAGATTAATTTAAGTATTCAGATTTTTAAAAATGAGACATATCGGTCAAAAGACAGTGATAATATCTAATGAAGTATTCTGAAACAATGAAGACACGAAGCATGTGTTTGAGTCGATGATTATTTCTAGCCCACAATCCACAGCTCAATCCTGAGTTTCTAACAGTCTTAATCATTAAACTATCTTTTTGGAGATATGGAAATGTCTAGATAGCAAAGGGTCAGAGTAAAAAGTTCATGGTAGAGAGGGGGTGCACATCCCACAAACCTCTTGTTCATTCTACTGTCACTAATCACATGCAATGATATTAATGACCCAGTAATTGTGAGACCGCAGCACTGAAGTGGAAAACATCCATCTGAGGCAGAGTTCAGCTCTGGGTGGCAGAACTTCACCAGTGACTGAATTAATGTTTGCTGACAGTTTAGAATACAACACTGCAGATGAGAAAATATGCCACTCTCATGGCATAATAGCTTAGATGGACAAGAATGTTATTTGCTTTGACCATCCAGACACCAGTGGTAACCCTAATAAAAGACCCTGTCTGAATTTGCCCTAAACATGAACCTAATTTCATTCAGGGGACATGTCCTCTCCTCTAAGAATTCAGAGCAATTTTCCACATGTTTGCTTCAATAAAAGAATACCTTCATCTCCTGGTTTAATATCAGGAACAATGAAACTAGGCTACTTCACTAATGCAAAAAAGCCATTTGCTAAGCACATCTGTCTTTTAGCAACACACAGCTGGGCTCCTCTGTGAAGTGATCAATTATGTGACTGCCAGGTTTTGCGAACCAATCCGCCCATCCATCCATCTATTCACCCATCCATCCATCTAGTCATCCATCTATTCATCCAAACTGTAGCACCTGTACTTTGCTAAGAAAATTTTTAGTTTCTTATCCCTCTACTTGAGAGATTTTTATTCTTATAATTTTACTATTTAGCAACTTTTTATTGAAGGCCTTAAAGTGCTTGGTAACATTTATTTAAAAAAGGAGCACAGTGTTATGGAAGACATGGAAATAGACAGATCTAAAAACAATTCAGAATATCTGACAAATTGCTATTAAAGCCATCTTGTCCCCGTGGCCTGCTGCTCTGTTGGAGGTTCTTCATTCAACTTTGGGGCATATGATTGAAGTCTGTTACCACTGAAGTTATTTATACAATATAGGACTAGGCATCAGACAGAACATGTTCTATACACACATAGGGTTCACTAGGTATCCATCCCTATCACATGGGGGTCTTTGCTATCTCCATGGATGTGTTATGAATGTACATACATACACTCTTCCCTGTAACTGCAGGTGTGATGCGATATACACAAATACTACCTTTCCTTTCACTGTGTAAGCATTTACATGCTCAGTCACTAAACAGACACTGTCATAAACTAATGGCATTAGTCTAAGGGTCTGATAGCCCTGGTTTGAGTTTGACTCCGACATTTCATGGCCATGTGAATTGTTCTAAACAACTCACACTTTCAAAGTTTCAGTTTTCTCTCGGTGATAAAAATGTCTCTATCACCTGTGTTTCAAGACTGCAAGGTGAAACAGAGTATGTGAGGCCACAACACTTCCCCCTGAGTGATCAAACACCCAGCCCACACTGAGACTTCATCAGGCTAGGAACAAATGTGTGACTCTTAAGAACAACATAAATAAGTTTTTCCAAAGTAACCTTTCCTGTCTGTCTATGCTTCTTGGCTATTTCCTAAAGTGCAATATTTTGCTTTAAATTTTGATCTTCATGATGAATATTTAAAAGGCTATTAAGAAAGAAACTTTTTCTCTCTCAAGCTTACATTAAATCTCCAGTATTGTTCAATTATTTAAAAGCTTCAGTGAACTTTTAAAAAGCTATCAATACAGGTGTTAGAGATATTAAGGTGTATTTTATGAAATAGTAAATGTGGCTTTACACTGAGCAATTCCTAAATAGCTTCTTTTTTTCCTAAGTAACCTACTTGATTTCTCACCTATTCTTGCTTTGCTCTTATTTTGTGTATGAGGTATTGGTTTCTTCCATCACTTTGAGAATCAGAGTCATCTTATTCTTTCATTGGCTATTCTGGGAATTAGAAATAGTGCTCACAGGACTCTGTCTACCTCTAAATGAGATAAGCTATCACTACTGCCCATGTGACGCCATGACACGTGAACAATCTCACTCTATCATAGCCTTCTCCTCCTAAACCTTGAGTGGTCTGAAATAAGTATTGCAGGGTTCATGACTCCGTCAGACACTCTGTCAGAGCCAGAAGTTTCTCAGCACAATCTCCAGTTAAGCAGAAGCCAAGGCTTTACTCCTTAAATGCAAAGAACTGAAGCTCTATTCATCTTAAATTCAACAAGGAGTCTAACTGATAATACTCTGGGAGAGCCTTCAGTACAGTCAGAGAAGGATTTAATATTATGTTAAAAAAATAGGAATGACACATCTAATTATCAGATTAATGAAATGGCATACTTTCCCAGCTAGTCTTGGTGACAAGGCAACTCTGACACATTTTTCTCCTCTAGAAGAATATTTATATTGCATTAGGATGCTGCTAAAATTATCAATAGAAACACAGCACTTTATCTGTATGTTAGGGAACTGAGAAAAAGCCTGGCAAAATTGGTTAAATGGCAAGTGGGGAAAATGCATTTGGAAGGTTCCTACCAGTCCCTGTCCTTTGGGTCTTACAGAGGATATGCTAGTGTGCTTGGGCAATTCCATCAACCGAAAGGTAAATAAATGCATGTTTCCTGGTAAGGGAAGCCCACAGACAAAAGAACTTTTATAACACTCCAAGAAGACAAAGAGGGAAGATCTTATAATTAAGTTATGCAGAATTACTGAAACTTGTAAATTTCTGGAGTTTCATTTTACAGATAGTTTTCAAATAAGTGATACTTTCCTTTACATATTTTATTTATTTATTTTTAGAGACAGGGAAAGGAAGGGAGAAAGAGAGGGAGAAAAACATCTACGTGATAGAGAAACATTGACCAGTTGCCTCCTGTACACACCCCTCAACCAGTGTTTTAACTGGGAATTGACTGGTGACTGTGCCTTGCAGGATGATGTCCAACCAACTGAGCCACAGGGGTCAGGGCTAAATGATACTCTCTGAGCCCATCTTCCCCAATCCTAGCTTAAAGGAAAGCACAGGTTTGTCTTATCTTCTATCTCACACATCCTCCCCTACTCCAAAGAGACTCATGGTTGTATTAATTTGGTGCCACAGAGGTAAGCACTTTACACATATCTCCGCATTTAAACACACATCATCCCAAGAATGCAGGCACTGTCATCATCCTCAATTTACAAACAGAGAGTCAAGGCAGAGACTGGTTAAGTTACTTGTTAAGGGGCATTCAAGAACCCAGGCCTGTCCACCTCCAGACTCTCAACTACTACGTTAATCTGTAGTTTTAAGTGGTGTGTGTGTGTGTATTCCCCAAACACCAAGATTCTAATGAGCATTCTATCACAAAGATGACAGCTGTAGGTTGAAAATAAAAATGTGTACAAATGCTTGAATTCAGTAAATTACATGCCAGGTATCAAACATAAATCCTTACCCCAAAGTCAGAGGACATTAAGTGACAGGTTGATGTAGCCATACCACTAAATTTGGTGGAAATGTAGCTTTTGCTACATTTATCATATAAATAATTCATAAAGTAAAGCATATAATCAGGCCATACATTCTTATATATTTTAAAAGAAATCTAAATGCAAAAGGATATTTGAAAGCTCCCATAACTATTTTGCTAGGAAAGATACAGTACATTCAGAAAAATTTAGTGTCACTTTCCATACTGCTCCCCAGATATAAGTAAAGTAAAAACAAACAAACAAAAAAACAACAAAGAAAAACAAACAAATATATAGCCACATTCAACAAAAATACAGGAAAGAAATCTCTTATTCTGTTTTAATTTTTTAAAAATAGTGTTTCATTATATTTGCGTCAAGTGTTTTAATTTATTTTGCAATTTTGCTCAGCAGTGGAGTCTATGCCTAAAAATAGCAAAGCTGACTGTGGAGCCTTCCAATTTTATGTGCTCTGATTTAAAAAAAAAATTGCTTTGGAGAACTAAACCAGTGAAGGGCTAAGAATGATGACTCTTCTAACTCATTCAGTATTTCTCAAGAAGAGTTTCCCAAGGCATGGAAAGTGAGGAGTGGCTTTGGAAGGATGGCTGTGAACATGGCAGTATGTACCTTATAGAACAACTTTTAATAAAAACAATAATTAGAAATGCCGCCCTTTATGCTGTTTTCCACAAATCCATGTCCTGGCTACAGATATGAAATAAAATAACATAAAAGCCATGTAAGTTAAATTGGGAGGTTCTCTGAGCATGCGATGTTCTAACAACTGGGTCATGGCCACTGTTCCCTGAAAAAGTACTAACACAATGGCATTCATTCTTATCTATGTCTGACTCAATTTTTATAGTGTGATGAAAATGTCTTTGTAGCTATTTTGCAAGAATTTATGCTAAGGTTGGTTAACTAACCCACAGAACCATCATAAGGTTGGATGTTGCAAAGGGCCAACACACCAAAATTGTTGACTCATTCAACTCTATGACCTCTAAAAAAAAGTTGTAAACCAATCACAGGAAGTGTCTACAGAAAACTTTATGGCACAAATATGGATGAAGGCTGAGAACACAGTTAGGAATGTTTTCCTAATAGTAACTGAAGTGTTTACTAAGACAGAACTTCCCTTGACAACAGGCAACTTTAGAACAGTTATTCCATAAGCTCTTTTTAAATGTTAAGGACATAATAAAAATACCTATAGATTATGTAAAATGCTTACTATATATTTAAGGTAATTAAGAATCTGAATGTAACATAAAATAGGGATTTTCACACCAAATGATCTTAACATTCCCACCTTCGGATCATTTAAGATTAGGAGATTTCATTATGCAAGTTTGGCCTATTGCTAATTACTGAAATAGGTCACTTGAAAAAGTCAATTCTGAACATTAAGAAAAAAAAATATATATATATGTATATAAAATTTTGCCACATGTCAAAGCAAATAACCATCTATAAGAATAAATGAGGATTCATAGCATTTTGTCATGTCACTTAGTAGATTTAAAAATATACTTCCAATTAAAAAATTTATATTTATACTTCTGAAATTCAAAAGTATGATGCCTGTTTTAAATCTGTTAACACTACAAATCAAATTAAATTTCTTTAAAGAATTTACAGCAGCTCCTGTCCATTTCAACTGGAGGAAAGCCACACTAACAAGAGACCCTATATTAGACGTGCACATCCCATCATAAAATGGTTGGGACCTGGAGACCTCCATCGTTAGCCAGAGCAACAACAGCAGTTTCTAGAGAAGAAATTAAAATTCAAAGAAATAAAGTGACTTTCTTGTTAAGCTCAGAGAGCAGGACTGGAACCCAAATCTCTGGACCCAGTGCCCCTGGAATCAGCTCATCTAGGGAATTACCCTACACCAATCCAGTCCATCAGCAATTTGGACTGTTCCCCTCCAAGGAAATGGAGCACTACTTTGAAGTATCAATTTTCTTCTTTCTCCCATGGGAAGAAACCAGGAAACAATAATGATGATTTTCATACTGATACTCTTAATTATGAAGGTGCTTACTAAATAGACATTAAGATTTTGAATTAAGCCCATGTTTAAGCAACTCAAAACACCAGTATTATTGTCTCAACATGAATTGAGGATTTGAAGTATTAAAAATATACTTGTAAATGTTAGTACTTTTTATCACGCTACCCAGTATAGTACTACTTGAAGTACAATGTGATTATATGTGGCGAGTAGGGATTAGGGAGGAGAGGGAGGACAAGGGAGAGAAAGATTGATGTGGAAAGTAGTCACTTCTTAAAAGTCTCTTAATTGTTTTGGTGCCTTGGGATTCTTGAAGAAGCAAAGAAAGTCAACAGTAACTTTTTAAACTATTTTAAACGACTCATTTCCTTTCCAGGGAATGCTGTATATCAATGAGCTTTCCTGTAGGACGGGTGAGAAATTGGCTTCTGCGTTTTCCCAACTTCTGAAACATCTTTCTATGTCTGTGACCTGGCGGAAGTCTTGAACTCACTGTGGAGAGTCTGCATGGACTTTCCTGAACACTTCTGCGCTTTGGGCCCTTTGCCCAGCCCTGTGACAATCACCCAACCAGCAGCATTCAAATAGCCTCTCATTGTTTCAAACTTGAAACCCTCAACTCTATTTTAACAATTCTTTTATCCCCAGCAGCCACATGCCTTTGTACTGTAAATTAAAACTCTAAGGAGAGTTCTGTAGGGCCAGCAGAGCTCAACTACCTGCTAATGACACTAATACGAGTTTTCAGGAAAAGAAAAATAAGAGATGTCATTATTGTGTAGACTACTATCATAATGAATTAGAAATTAAACCGTGCTTCTAAATACAAACATATCATGTGTTAATAAGTCATTCATTATTAAATGCTGACTACATTAAACAAAAAGATGTTGCTAAAGAATGTGTTTATTTGCATTTCCTGCATATTACTTCAGACTAAAGGCTAACCCCATAATGTCTGCTGAAATCCCACTTGTACTCAGTGGGAACTTACAGAATTTACAAAGCCGTCCTTATAAGTCATAAACTAAAGTATGCAGAGGAGAATCTGGGTCTATTGGCTGATCAGCATGGAAGAGCTGATCGGTGGACTTGGGGTGCAGGTACAGTTCTAGTGACATACATTTAAGACCACAGGAACATCAGATACTCTGGGGCATCTGCTTTTGCTTTTCAGGTACCCCACCCCATGTTCTTTTTATCTTCCATCCTACGGGGGAATTAACCTTACTGAGGTCACTTTAATTTCCCAATAAATGGCATGCTAAATATTAGTGTCCCTGGTAAACAGTCTTACTTAAAATGTCTTTTGAAAAACTGCTACGCTTCCAAAGGTTTAAGGTTTCCATTTATTTTGCCTAATAACTATAATGTATTTTTAAAGATTTCTCTATTATTTTGTATACTTTGCCACTCCATCTACCTGTTTCATTCCTCAGAATGCATTTATTTTCATTTTATAATAATTATTTCTTTAACTATATAATTTAACACTCTCCCTTTTTCTTTGCTACTTATTCTTGTTCGGCCACTCTCTGTGTATCAAACCAATTTAAAAATAGATTCTCAGTCTCTGTGGCATTTCAGGTTTGCAGCAAAGAACAAGATAATTAGACGGCTATGACCACTTTTGTTTCAATTACTAATGTAGTAAAATATAGTATGTTATTGAGCACTAAATCACTATTCAGTGAATTATTGATTCTGAGTTTTAAAAAGAGCAGTTAGTAGGTTGAGAAAGCAGAGTTTTAACCTAGTCACCAAGAGATGGGTGGGTGCAGCCCATGGACAGCAGTTCACTGTTCTCTAAGGAACTGAAGTCTGTGGTAGCAGATAAGTGGAGACTCTAACCCAGCAATGTGCAAAATTTTAAACCAAAGAAATGAAGAAAAATTACTTTTTTGCCTCAGTGATGCAAACAGCGGTCTCAGTCACTGAGACTGCAGTGACAGAACCCTGGCCCTGGACCACCCGTGGTGTTCTGTTAGCATGTGATTTGCACTTAGTTGGCACGTGCTTCAGGGGGTGCATCATATGACTACACAGCCTCGTAAGTGGACAGCAGTTCAGATATAACTCAAAGGATACATAGTATCTGTTCCTGAAGCAATGTATCAAATCACTGATAGATTTTTAAAAAGTAATTGGTTGAGCAACACCAAGTTTCGTCATGTTCTTCAAATCTGACTGTACCTATGTATAAGTGTGGTTTGCATGTAACGTCCATCCTCCAAATCTATGAGCTCCACCTCTCCAATGCCTTCATGAGGAGAGGATACATTATGCTATCTTGTTACTGTCAAATCCCTAATGCTTAGGCACAGTTTCTGGCATACAGTAAATACTAAATGAATGAGTGAATGACAGATGGATGAATGGATGAAGAGAGAAGTCACAGTACAAGATTTACCCATTAAATTTCACCACCGGTTCTTAAAAATAGTCTTGTCAGTACAGATGCTGAGTGTGTGTGTATATATACACGCACATTTATTTCAATACTATAAAAACTCTAGGAGATTTTTTTCTCTTTAGGTATTTATATTTAATGAGTAGTATTAGTACAGGGTCCCACATTCAATTAAGGTTTCTTAAAAAAAATAGACAATTTTCAAAGATACACCAAATGTTTGCCACAATAATAATTTTAAGGAAATAAAAATTGATACAAACCTATTTAGCTTACCCTAATTTCTATAAAATAAAGAAGTAGAATTATACTTACATATAATGTAATAATCTTTGTTCTTCTGAAATTCTAGACCCCAGAGGTTAGGGCTGAACTCCTGAAACTTGATAGTGAATTTTACATCTTGGTCTGGTCTGGCACAGTTGAGGAGAGGCGTGTTTTCCTTCTTAATAGTGCATTTGTCTGCTTGGTCTTTATCAACCATATAAACTTTATAATATTCATACTGGCCAACAGTTTTAGAGTCCACTTTGGGGCAAATAATATCCAATTTGTCTCCTATCTGTGGGTATAGTACCAGTCCTTGTCCAGGTAGAAATCTAAAAGCATTAAAAAACAAAACAAAACACTGAGTTGATAAAAGTTGACAGTATTAATAATCACAATACAGCCAGATGACGTCAATAATTCCAAACCACAACTTGATAAATCCACACTTTTATTTACCAAAGTATCTTAGTTCAGATCAGCCTGGGATGAATGCTTTTAGGAATTAAAGTTTAAAGAAAAGAAAGAAGAACAAACTGCTCTCCTTACCCTATGCAATAAGACCAGTCAACCTGCTGACATTTCTTCACTATCCCCTCGCTTAGAATAGTTCAGTGCTCCTTTGTGTAACATCATAATAGCTTTGCCTCCTGGTGAGTCAGACCTTCCCACCTGTTTGTTATTTTTTAACCATTGGCAGCTTTTGTTTATTGGGCATGCCACAGAGAGATGGCATTGGTGCCAGGGCACAGTGGGTGCACTAATACTTTGTTGTCTTGTTAGTTTCCATTGGCTGTTGATGTTAATTAACAGACAAGTTTCATCAAGAATGTTTCAAATTGCTTATCATAATTAGTCAGTCACTGATCAAACAATGGGTTTTTTATGACACTGAACAAAAGAAATGTCTTACAAACCCATAAAAGATAACTAGAAATAATTAGTTGTAGTACCGATTCGGCTGCAAGATGAAGAGTCCCTGACTGGCAAGGGCAGCAACTACTGTCCTTGCTCCACCCACCCTTTTCCCCTTCCCTTGAGATGTATTTGCTCCAATTAATTCTTAGAAGCAAATCTTTAGAACTATGACAACTGATACAATATCCCCTTAATGCTGACAGCTAAAAGCTTTTCCCCTCCCCTTCCTCCTCCTTGCTGGCCATGCTGCTGAAAGATCTTTCTTCATGGGGAGTTTCTCTGAGAAACTGAAACAAGAGCTTTCTAATGAACATCCTTCTACAAATGCTAACACTTAGAAATCCCAGCTCTTTCCTCTGTAAGCAGCCAAGCCTTCAAGCTCATTAAAATATTAAAGCCTGAGAACAAAGCAACATGCCTGAATCCTTCCAATCCAACCCTTTATTTAATCGGGAAGCCCACCAGCCATGACAATTAACGGGTTGTAATTCACCAAGAGAAAGCCAGGACGATGAGGCACCCCTGATTTCAAATATGCATCGTGGAAACAGGTTATGATTTATGCTAATGAATGGTATTAATTTTCTGAAAATGGCATGAGGCTGGTTATGAGGCATCA
This sequence comes from Tonatia bakeri, assembly GCA_004024845.1. Taxonomy (NCBI): domain Eukaryota; kingdom Metazoa; phylum Chordata; class Mammalia; order Chiroptera; family Phyllostomidae; genus Tonatia; species Tonatia bakeri. Next base: position 62,485 of record PVIA01002342.1, on the reverse strand, counting down.
CAGAACATAACAGAAATTACATTACAGAATACTCTTCACAGCAGGAAAAATGCATGTTGCAGACAGTGGTTTGTCAGCTTCCTTGGGACACTGTTTTACAATCCCAAAGAGAGAGTAGTATCCCTCCCTACTTTTTTACTGAGCTTTTTAAGCCAGGACATACGACATTTATTCATTAACAAAAAGAAAAAGAATGAAAGAAAGGACGGGAGGGAAAGAGGAGAGGAGGGAGGGAAGGATGAAGAAAGGACAAAAATCACCTAACAAAATTTCAAAATGGCTTTTTTATAACAATGATGAATTTCATACAAAAATGCATGCATACTTGAATTTCTCTATGACTTTTAACAAATGAGGACCACCACTTAGTAAGAGTCATAAGAATCTCTCCTTGACCTTCTTGACGATTTATTTCTACAGTTTTCTGGGGAAACTTTGAAAATTCAACTCCTGGAAGCAGCAGAATGCCTGGGTATTCCCTCCACCTCCTGAGTGTCAGGTAGTCTCTCTAAGTAATTCCATCTGCTTTGTGAATAAAACAAAAACTCTGTGTTCCGGTGGAGGTACTGGAGGACTGAATCAGGATGTCTGTGGATGAGGAGGCTTTTCAGCCTTTACCGCAGCCCCTTACAAGTGATTATGATGTGTCTCTCTGGTTAAGCAGTGGGGGCAGGATGCCTAGCAGTCAGTACAAATGATATATTTTTGACCTCACTCACCTGCCTGACACATCCTTTTTTTCAGTTTTATTCCTTAACCTTCTTAAGACAATCTTCACTGCATCCAAGAACCAGAAGCCAATTCCTCCTTGGGTTCTCACTCCAGTCCAAATATTTTCTGCCTTAAATCTCCTCTTTTAGTAGCTGGCACACAGCGATCTCCACATGTAAGATGTTGTTAGAAGTATTCCTAAATCACAACCAAGGTCTGCAGCCTGGATGCCTGTACCTGCCTCCTCTCAAAGTTCTGATCTTTACACTCATTAATTTTTACATGGACCACAGGGGACTTGCCCATGCTTTAGATATCAGGGTCCTTAGCAGCCAGAGGGACATATTTCTTGTCCCTCCAGTCAATTATTTTTTTTAAATGCATAAGATCCACCTCCACCCCCACTCCACCACACACACAAACTATGTATCATCTCTGCATATGCTAGAACTCTCCAACATCATACCCTATGTCTAAAGTTTGACTCACTAAGCTCTTTCTGCATTCGAAATGCTCCCAAGATCCTGTTCTTTCATGAGACAAATTTTATTCCTTTTTAACTGAAGACTCATCAGGTTTCCTCCCACCCATGTAAGTAACTCTGCATGACTCTCTCTTCACTCACTGACTCTGAGTTACAGCTTTTACCAGTGCTGATGGGTGGGGTCAAGAATTTATAATGACATGGGCTGGTACGCTACACAAATCTCCGCATTCTAGACCACATTTTCAAAAGGCGCAAATCACATGAGAAGTGGTAACAGTAGTGATTCGGGACTGATATATGGGGAGGGTAACCCATGGGATGGCTTACCAAAATAGAAGGGAATGGGAAGAACCTCAAATTTCAATAAGGTTATTCAATATTGCTCATGGAAAGTAAATCTCAATAAAACTTACTATTTCCAATGCTTTGAAAAGAGTCAGTTCACTTTTCAGAATATACTGTGGCGAAAAGTGAAGCAAGAATTTTATCCTTTTCTCTGAAAAAGTAATCGCTTCAAGAGTTCCTTAAAAAAAATATTGCTTCTGCCCTGGCTGGTGTGGCTCAGTGGATTGAGTGCCAGCCTGTGAAATGAAATGTCGCAGGTTCAATTTTGGGCCAGGTCCCCAGGTGGGGTAGTATAAGAGACAACCAATCCATGTAACTCTCACACATTGATATTTCTCACCCTCTCCTCCCCTCTCTCTAAAAAAAAAAAAAAAAAAAAAAAAAAAAAATCTAAAAAAAAAAAAAAACAAGAGAGAAACTGAAAAAACAATCCCATTTACTGTATAAAAAAATTATTGCTTCTTTATTTAAATCCATACAAAAAGACCCAATACTTGAGTGCTTTATGGGCTTACTTTTTAAGCGTGTGTGTGTGTGTGTGTGTGTGTGTGTGTATGTATATACTGCTTAGCATACCAGAGACTTTAATTGATGAAATTATAGTTTCTCAGCAGACGAAGGGTGTGGCTGAGCACTGAGCCTGAATGAATCACAGGTTTCTTGTACACGTCACCACTATGTGCAATGGAGCCCCTGAATCCACTTTCTTCCCTCCCAGGAACCTCACAGTTTCTAAGGCAACATGGGAACAAACAAGAGTAATGTAAGTATAACAACTAAAGCAACTTATTTCATGCCACAGCCTGGGTGATAAAAAGAGTAGAAGATCCTGATCAGAGATTTACAATCTAGTTCCCTAAGGATAAGCGGGTCCCTTGTGTGTCTGAGCCAATACTGAATGCCCAAGGGACTGACATATGGTAAATGTTCAATAAGTAATGTATTAGTTGAAAAAATGTGAAAGAACAAATGGAAACCAAAATATACACAAATAAAATTAAGTCAAATTAGGTGCCACAAACTATTTGCAATTATAGGCATGGAAGGAATTCTCAAGATAGGACCACCTAGAATTGGGACAGGGCTGTGGTGACAGCAGAGATGAGATTTCCAGAAGGCACCATCCCAGGCATGATGGTGTTTCTGGAGAACAAGGAGCCATGCAGATGGAATTTCAGACCTGTTCTCTCTAAAAGGATTTATGAGTATCAGAGTTCTTCTACAATCCCTTTGTATTAAAAATACAAGGCAATTAACCACCTCCAGAACCACTAATAACAAAAACATAGCTGCTTTTGAGCACTTGTTCTTTGCTACACTTATCAAAGCACCCTACATCTCATTATCTTCATTTGATCATTGTACACGTACCGAACACTCAAAACAGAGAAAGACATATGTGTGCCAAACATGAGGCACAGTAGGAAAAGCCCCCTTTTTCTGCACACTTTTCAGTTCTCACTGTATTACATTAAGGCATAAATATGGCTTGTGAAATGCATTTTTTTCTAAGCTGAACTTTTTATAGTTAAACCATAAAGTTATGGAAAATCAAGAAAAAATTCAATATACACACAAGCTTGCGAGCATAACATAAAGTCTAGCTCCATGCCAATCACCTAGGTTGTGCCCAAAGCCGAAGCTGTTTCTGAGGTAAGAGAACCTGATACCATGGCTCACAAAGGCAGCAATCTGGTATCCCTGCCTTTCACCCAAGGAGGCCAACCAGAAGGTGAACTCCAGGAGACCAAGAACCAAAAGGAACTGCCCAACTATGTGGAATTTGTGTTTGAAATGTAATATTACAGATGGACTCTGGAAAATTTATGAGAATCACTGAATGTAACTGAAAAGAAAATGGGGTGAATTTCGTAATAATACCATTTTTGAATGGAAAACAACATATCCCATAATGTCAAAATCAAGTCAGTAAACATAGAGTTCTATTTCTGAAGCTGGGTCATTATATTTAGATTTTGTTATCTGAAGATTGCTTAGAGATTTAATACTTCTGACAATATAGTACATCTATGCCCCAAATATTTTGTAGTATGCAATAACATACTTATCCTATGTTGACCTAGAGTGTCAAAAAAAAAAAAAGTATCTATGGTGATGACAACTGACTAATTTTAAATTACTAAACTGACTATCCATAGCAGATATAAATACAGATTTCTTTCTGTGTGATGAAAAAATGTCCATCTTGTAACCAAAAGAAGCATAGAGGGAAAGCCCCATAGTTTCAATTCATACCGCACAGGTGAGGTTGCTTTTACTGAACTACATCACAAACAGAAAGTGGTTAGTGGTGTCATTTAATAAAGTCTGCTGGTTTTAATTCAAAACAAAAAATAAAGAAGACCAACAGTGCTACACATCCTACACAGGAGAGAGAACATCGCCAGGCCAGTTTCTTCTCTGAGCCAGGCTACCCAAGGTCAGAGCAGACACCTTGCTGTTTTTCTGAGAAGGGGAAGCTGAATGTTCCTCCCCATTGGGAGAACCTGGGGCTCAGGACTGCCTGCTGGACATTGGTGCTGTGGCTTTGTGTTTCTTACTGGATTAGAGGGCTTCCTTGGAACACTACGAGAGTGGGGCGGACTGAGCAGACACAGGCAACTTCTATGGTTTTTCCCAATGAATCATTCTCAAGCAAGACAATATATGTGATGACTTTGAATCAAATATAGAGCCAGCATAATGTGGAATAAAATGGAAACCCGAAGAAGGATTCCAAAGTTAAACTGCCTGAAATGAAATGATTTGATGTAAGATATGTTTTTATCTTCTGATTACCTATTGAACTTAATCCAAGTTTTTAAAAGTTACTCTGAAAACCCGACTATAATACTTCCATGGGGAATACTTTGAGTCAATCTAATAACTTAAATTAGACATTAATATTTAATAATCTAAATTAGATCTCTAATTATCTAAATTACACATTTCAGCTTCATATTCATTGTTGTAGAAACTATTTTTATAATATAGCCACCATGCAATATGGTCTTCTTTAATGTTTTAATCCACACTAGGAACCCATGCTTGTTTAAAAAGCTTAGCATGATGCTTTTAAAGCATAAACTAGCCACTAAGAGTTGAGGGATCATGACACCAAATTTTCTTTGATAGAGCAGAACATCACATGTTGTGATCTCAAGTCTGGATTCTTCTACTGCCCAGTATTGCTTTATCAAGTCGCCCAGGATAAATGAGATGGAGGCAGTGACTGCCAGACTGACTCAGAAGCAGCCTGAACCTGGCTGGATGAAACGAGGATTCCTGGGAAGCCAGGAGCTGAGATGTTTAGGAATAACTGTGTAGTGGAACAACAACTACGCTTCCCAGCCCTCTATGGATCTCCATTTCCTCTGCTTCTCTTTTCTCTCCTACTCACTCTTGAATTGCCTGAGACCATGACACATGCATGTCAGGGCAACCATCCAATGACTTCTTTCACTTTTCCTAAGGTTGTCTAAAGTATGGAGGTAACCCAGAACAGCCAAATCACTGGTAATAGTCTGTGAAAATACACATAAAATGCAAATGACCTGTATCTTCTAAAAAAAAGCTACACAAGTAGGCAAATGATTGAAGAGTATCTCGAACTACCATATAAACAAGGGCAAGTCAATATGTTGTAACTGAATACATAAATATCAAGCTGACACAAAATGAAAGAGATGAGGATAAAAACATATTGATGAGAATGACCAGTTTCTGTGTCTAAACAAATTCTGGGTCAGGCAAAGCCCCTTCAGCCAGATACGACAATGGTGTTTCTAATTCAAAAAGTGTCAACTCAGATCCTGAGCCATTTCTACTTACTGTTATGAACATAAAAATCTATTTAAGTATCTGAAATTTCTGCATACTTATGAATGGCATTATCCACCTGAAAATAGAACACTGGTACTCATGTAACAGGACCAATCGATGCAAACCCTGCCAATATGCAAAGTGGGGGGACAGGAGATCCACACAGGATGGTCTATCTTTGGAGCAAATTGTCAGGCAAAATCAGATTCCTAAGTAAACCGAGATTACCTTTTTCATGGACAATTATTTTTATTTTTCCTTTCATTTCAAAATTATATTTTTAGAGTATGTGATATATACTTTAATTTTTAGCTTTCAGTGTTTTTCAGAATTTTCTGCAATAAACACTACATGATTTGTGATCAGACTGGTACATTTTTTTTGTACAGTTTCAAAGAATAAGGTATGTCATATTCTTAACCAATTTTTCGTAACTCTAGTTTTTTAAATAAGCATTTAAAATATTAAACTTAAAGCAAATAAAAGCCTGTAGACTTTAAGCATTTAAAGCAAATAAAAGCCTGTAGACTTTTTAACTTTTTGGACACAATTCCTTAGCAAGCTTAACTAAAAAAAGTTAATACTCTGAATTGTGATCTGTTTACCTAATCAATCTTTGAACCCACAAAAGCTGTAGTAACAGCTAGCATGCAACGTACAACTGGTTCATTCAAATACGTAAAAAGTATAGGATAGACACAATTTATGCTTAATCACTGAGCTGCACAAATCTAGGCACTGGCTAACATGTTAAGGACTCAATGGTCACTTTAGGAACTGATTTACCTTGGCAGTGGGGACACCAAAAACCGTATTACATCATAACATTGGCTTATTCACAAATCAAAGTTCTGTATTAAATACACTTTTGAGTTTATCACATTTTAGAAAACATGCACTTTCCCATAAAATACTTTGATTTTTATTTTAATTAAATGTCAAAGACTGCAGGGAAGAAGGACAGTCAGTTTATAAAATGAGTGAGTCTGCTATTCTCAATGAGGAAAGCACTCTGCTGCTTTGCTGTAACTGACTGCTCTTCCCAGTTACCTCCTGACAAAAGATGCATGTTGCTCTAGATAAGCCCAAGCACTTGACCCATAACTTCACCATGTACTTGGGTCTTGCATGTCTATATGGAATTAGAATGGCATTAACACAGAAGCCCAAGATTCCATTCAGAAATACTCTATGAACTTGGGAATATAAATATTCTGGAAGAACAACAAATTCAGGACTGTGAATTGAGTAGCACATTTCATAAGCAGGCAGAATATTCAGTCTTGCATTACTTTCATTCAGTGATAGAATGCTGCTACCACTTAATGAGACATTTTCTATATGGCCCCCAAAGGAGAGATTTTTATAAAATTAATAAATAAAAGCAGAACCCTAAAAAGACATAGGCAATATCAGCCATGAGAAATACTCAGGGAAAAAATTTTCCTTTTTTTGTGGATAGCACTTTACTGCCCCCTTTTGCACTTTAACATCAGAACAAGTTTCTGTTCCAACTTACTCTGAAACCAGAGAGATAATGGAGTGTAGCTATAGGATGTCAGGTTTATACAGAATTAGGTTACCAGATCCCACTGCTTGGACTAACAAGTAATTACTTTAAAACTTCCAGCGAGCACACCAGCACCACTATCTTTCTCAGTGGCTTTAAACTTCCAAGAAATAAAGTAGTAATGGGAGGCTGTAATGGACATTTTCTGCTTTAATTCGAATGTGTATGTGTCTTGGAACAATTGCCTGTTTCCACAGGTGCCCCTTCTTTCACACTTTTCTGAAACAAATATTATCTGCAACATGAACCCGATTTATTCAAGGAAAAGAAAAGGGGCATAAAAGCAGGCTCTACAATTTGGGACTATTAAAGTGTTATAAGTCTGAAAACTAATAAGAGGGGTGTGCATTTCAAACTTCACACCAATGACAAGCAAAATCTTTTCAAGACAAGGAAAGATGAGAAGCACAGGAATTCAAATGCACTGTGAGCCTACAGGCGCACAAACCAGTTTAGCCACTCTTCACAGTGAGATGCTACAGTATTTGTGCCTCTCCATCTATGCGTGCACTTGAAAAACGCATTAAACTAGTCTAAAGAAAAGTTTTATTTATAACATTCTAATCTGCAGTACAAAGCTAGAGGACCTCATTCTTGGCCCAGTGACCGCGATCTGCATTTAACAGTATGTGTGTGCTGTTGTGTATAATTTTATTTAAACTTAATCCATTTCCCTCTGTCATTCCACAATCACCATACAAGTCTAAGTAATATTAAATTTCGCAGCCTGCGATGCTGCACAACTGAATGAAAACGGAGTTCTTTTGATGTTAATCTTGTCTTTTATTTGTGATACAATACTCAAAGCACCGGTGGCTAAAGTAGATTTTATTTTTAAATGCTCAAAGGTGATATTTTCAACTTACATTTTCTTTCATGAATATAACACAAGAATTTAATTAAATTTTACCTATACAATGATTTTCACTGGAAAAAATATGCATTTCATAGAAGAATAACCTATAATGAGCTGCGATTGAAAAGATGTCTTCATAAGTCAAACTTTAAGTGTGTGATATCCAAATAACATTGTTTTCTTTTCACAGATTCACTGAGACCAGTTAACCTAAAACAACCCCTACCATAAAACTTTCACACAAAAAAAGAAAGTCATGCCATAAATTTTGTAGTCACGTAACACAAAACTGAGGGACTTGAGCAGTAAGTCTGGGATGCTATGATGTACAGTGGGAAAGTGAACAAGACAGTGAATCACTAAAGCCAACCTTTGTCGTGCTGGCTTGACCACGCTGGCTCCATTATCGAAACAAGTATTTCACAACCCTCAGTGAAAGCTGCTTTCCCAACTGTAATTTATTTGCACCTGTATGGTCTTGTTCCAAACCGTGCTTTTAGCAAGAGTCTATAAAGGAAGGTGGAACTCTCATTATTTAAGGTGAGGCTACAGAAAGAAAAATGGCTTTCATATAGAAAGAAATTTAAAGTGCATTTCCAGAGGGTTCTCTGTTGTTTTAGATATAAGTTTGGAGATATATTTGATCATCTACCCGAGTGGGAAAATCACAGAGATGAAAGGCATGTGTAAATCATACAGGCAATGGGCTGGCATTTTAACGATGCAACGAAATGGAATCGAGCTCTTAGCACATAGCAGTATCAGAACCTGGAATTTGTGTGTATCTTTTCTTTGACCCCTCTCATCCCTTTCATTCCCATCATCACATTTAAAACATTTTTTTTTCAATTTGGCTTTTTCAGAAAAACAATTCACCCATGTTTAATGGGTGAATAAAACTTTGGTGGGGCAAACAACTCTAAAGGAAAGGATGTGCACACCAAGGGGGTCCAGTGCTTGCTCTTCAAGCTGGAGTGTGTCACGTTTACCCTGGGCCCCAAGCCCCTATCCTCCCAATATGTTGCATAGAATGAGTGGTCAATAGGTGTCTGGGTAAAGAAAGAATAAATGCTTTAATAAGTAAGGTTTAAGAAGAGACAAATTTTTCTAGTTCTTTCTTCATATAAGACAAGATTCTTCTTGCCAGCCAAGCATAATAAGTCTAGCCACACAATTTATAGGGCTGTGCGTAATCACTTCACTGCCACCTAAATGGATGCCTCCTGGATGCTCCCTCCTTCCCAGACTCCAGAGCAGGGTCAGGGCTAGGTCTGTGGTAGGCATATGACAGGGAGCATTTTCTTGTACCTTTCATAGCTGGTGACACCCCAGAGAGTAGAAGGAAGAGAAATAAAGCAGGCTGCACAACAGCTAGGTCTGCACTGATAATGTGTGAAAAGAATAAAGCCAGTTGGGTTACTGACTTCTACACAGATCACCCCAACACTGTGAATGGCACAACATTGTAACTTTGTGGACATATATTTCCTGTTCAGTCATCATAAGCAGCCTGGAACTACCTTGACCAAAAAAACAAAAAAACATCCCATAAGTTAAATACTCAAGTTATTCAAACAAGCTGCACTGAACTAAAACGAAGGAAACTGGACAGGAGGAGGTAAGAGGATGCCCTGGAGCCTTCTAAAAGGAATCAAGATCTGGTTGTTTGAGACCTCCAGCTGGCTGCTTGGTCTACAGGTATAAGCAGACGATGAGCCTCGGGAAAATGCCATCCAGGGAAATGCCATCCAGAGAGGCTCACTCTGGAGTCAAGAGAACCCCAGGCCCACCAATATTTGTCGCCTGGCTTCCCAAAATAAACTGCTCCAAACTTGCAGAACATCAAAAGCCAGATGGGCTATACTGAATGAATCCACAGGCAAGCAGCCAGAATCCCAGTTTGCTGTAGAAATAGGCCTGGACTTGATTTGAGTCTTCTCAGCTCTGACAAGCTGGAAGCTGGCACAGCTCCCAAATCCAAAATAAAATGGCATTTAATTGTGACTAGACTCTAAAAAAGATGTCACACTATCTCCTTAGCTTGACACACACTCTGCAACTAACCAAATGCAACTCTCCTGGAAAATCTGACTTCTCCCAGCAAAGAATCAAATATTTAAATTTCAAAACTGAAGATGTTAATAACCAGAGGAATAATACCCAGTTAAGTACCTTAATATTATATACTTATTTTTAAATATCTTATTTATTTTTAGAGAGAGAGGAAGGGAGAGAGAAGGAGAAAAATCAATGTGTAGTTGCCTCTCACATGCCCCCTACTGGGAACCTGGTCTGAAACACAGGAATGTGCCCTGACTGGGAATCGAACCTGCAACCCTTTGGTTTGTAAGCCGGTGCTCGATCCACTGAGCCACACCAGCCAGGGCAATATTATATACTTTTATAACTATCTAGTCTCCACTGGGTAAAAACTTGTTACAGCAAAGATTTAAAGGATCCATTTAGAATGGCATGCCTGCCCATCAGAGGAAAGACTGTAAGACAAGGAAAGAATTATACTCCAAACTTCCTTGTTATCCACCTTGTATGTACTGCTTTGAGCAAACACATGTTTAATTTAGTATACAAATTCTGCTTATTCCATGCAACAGCATAAGAGAGGCAGGAAATCAGGAGGGATTCTGGAACCAGAGTAATCAGGTTCAAATCCAGACTGTACCACTTAATTAGCTAGAGGGCTTTGGGCAAAATAATCAATCAATCTGTGCCTCAGTTTCCCCACTGGTATTACAGAGATCATAAAATACCACTCTCAGATGGTCACTTTGAAGGCTGAATGCATCAGCACCTGTCAAGCAGTTAGAACAGCAGCTGGCACACAGTAAGTGCTATATACAATTTTGTTGAATAAAACATACCATGTCCACCATGTGAGTAGATTTCTAAATAAGAAATATCATTTAATATTAATGCAAAACATGCTACATTGCCCATGCCTACAGGTTATATTTGTATTTCATTCAACAACCCAATCTCTTGCTATACCTGAGTAGAACACACAAGTGAGTTCTGCCCAGCACTTCCCCCACCTATGGTGGAGAAGTTGTAAGACCAGTTTCAGGATTTTAAATGTCACTACATTAGGGGCAGAAGCACAAAAGAGAGTATCTGATTTGGTGGAAGAAGGGAAATAAAAAGGTGCCTCCTATAGTAGAAAAGTCTTAAAGAATACATAAAAGTCTGGCAACTAAACAGCTACAGTGTAACATATCAGAGACTTTAAAAGGTGAAAGTGCCATGTTATAATTTTTATTATCATTTTACTTCTATTTATTTTGCACTTGTATGTCAAAGGCAAATTGAACCAGAGCTCAGCACACATAGATATTCAATTAATTTTAATTAATAATAACTGACATTAATTGATCAATTGTGCCAATCACAGAACTAAATAAACCCTTTAAATCCTCACCACAATTCTATTACTCTTTTATTCAGTACTATTATATTATTGTCCCCATTTTAGAGACAGGACAACTGAGACATACAGGATAAATGCTCCCAAAGTTACACAGCTAAAAAAAAAAACAAAACTGAACTGGGCCTGGCTCACACAGCCAGATCCCAAAGCATGTACTCTCAACTAAACTGAAATAGCACTTGCCCAGCTGTCTACTTAATCGAATTGCTTGACCTTTCCATGATCTACACAAGCCTTTTCAAGTAAGGTACTGCTAATTCTCGTATTAATAAGGTAGCTAAAAAATCACTACCGGGTTTGCTATACCATGGCACTAATTTGTTTCATTTGTGAGTTCTGTCTTTGAGTTACGCTCAGATAAAATAATGTAGATGTTCGCAGATGTACACCTTCTAGACACACAGCACCCTCAGCTAAAATGTTATTACTTTGAGTTGCTTATTTCAAACACCTACTGTGACTTTGCTTACAAATGCCTGCTATCTCCCTGGGCTGCTTTTCTAGACACCCCTCCAGAATGAACACCATTCCCTTCCTCCCTGTTCCAAGTGCACACACGCAGTTCCCATGTACCACAGCACACACTGCTTTTGCTTCTACCACGATTCCCTCTCCTCCTCTTAGGATTTAAATCTCTTGAGGGTACAGACTGTTCTTTGTATTCTCAGAGCCTAGTAATAAGACCTCACAGTTCATAAATGCTTGTTGAATAGATCAACGAATTATGCACTATCAATGATCCCTGTGGCCTCCAAAGGGGCAAGAATGGGAGCACAGAGCAGTGAAGCAGGACCAGATTTCTTCAGAGATCACAAAACAGCCTTTAAGAGGATGATGACCTAATGCTGAGTAGTTTTCCAAAAAAGCTGATCTATGGCAACGGTTCTCAACTAACTGAGAACTAGTTAGAAATGTAAATTTCAAGTCCCACCTAGACCTCAGGAAACTGGAAATCTGGGGGCAGGGCTGCAATCCTGTTTTTAACAAGCCCTCCAGGTGATTCCGATGCCCTAAGGTTCCAGAGCCGCTGGTCTCTAAAGACAGATTTCTAGTAGCAGGTGATATGTTAACATGAAGTAGGCGACCATAAACATGCGTTTGGGTTGTGTCTGTTCATTCAACTAATACCAGATGTCAACGCTAGCTACTAGACAATGATGAAATAAAACAATTCTTGCCCCTGCCTTTTAGGGACAGGGAGGGAGGTGGTGAAGAAGATTGACTTGAATATGAATCATGACTGCAGTGTATAATGATGTTCCTATGCCCTAGGTATTTAACCAAAGTGCTGTGGGATTACAGAGAAAACATTTGAAGAAATTATGTTTGAGCTACTACATCATAAAGATAGGGCACTCATCTAGGGGAAATGGTGAACTTTATAGATTGTCCACTGTAATAAAAGATCCATTTTTCTATAGGTACAGGCGGATTTGGGACTGATGAATGCTTGTTTTTATCCAAAATGTACCCCAAATACAGTTCTTGTAGTTAATTGAAAACTGTCATTTTTTAATATCTTCTGTAGGTTGATATATTTTGAGCTAGACGTGAACATAACTGGCCTAGCTCCACTCACTTATTGGGCAGTTCCTGTTCAGGCAAATATTTTCTGGCCAGAGTCAGAAGCATTGCATCTGGTGGTGGAACCACACTGGGCCTCACTGGGGTCTAGGCTGGAACATGAGAGGCTGAAGAGAAGTTGGAAGAAGACATTTCAGACACTCTGGCTCTCTAGGTCAGAGATTCTGATACGCACAGGGTAAGGTATCCCGCAGGGAGTGTAGACTGGGGAGCTACGGTAGGGTAGGCAGAAGGCAGGGAGTTGCACCCCCTCATCCTGCAATGCACACCCCTACCAAGGAAACTGAAGGCTAGGACATTTTCCTGCAACACAAACACATTGACATACTGGTTTCAAAAATGTGGGTAGCACTCATAATTATTCTAGGTGACAAAGGAATAATCCGTACATGCAAAACAGTAATGCCTTGGGTGCAATACGTACTTAACTAGCAAGTTTTGGACAAATGGTCCAGGGACTGTAGTCAAAACTATACGCAACCAAACTTAAATGGAGAAAATGAACTAGAGTGTTTAATAATTTTATATAAAAACTATGAAGAATCTATAATACTTGCAAAGTTTTCAAAGCAAGGCAGAGCACCAGTGGTTCATTCCCAGCATTCAGAATGTCTGCCCACTACTGGGAATAGTCAGAACGTTTAACTACCCATGCTTTAAAGAAAGAAAACAGCAAACTATTAATACTTCACCATAGCCCATTTTCTGTATATTCTGTTTAGAGTTACTAAGAGCAGAAATAACAACTTGTTTTTCTTCAATGGAGCATTCTCCTACTATGCTTTTTATTTGAAGTCAGCAAGCATGCACTCACCTGTCACAAAATGCTTTGGGCTACAATTACAAGTTTGAATTTATACATGAAAAAGAAAATAGCCACTGCTGATTTACTGTAGAAGCAACAGAAATAGGTTTACCTGGCATTCAGTGAGCACAGAAAACATTTCATAATTGATTACCTATTCTAGATTAGGTGATCGATTCTGAATCTGGTTAGCTAGATTCAACCATCCTTACCTTTAACACTTGTGAAATATGTTCACAGCAGGTAGAACAAACCTAAATGTTGGATGATGGTTAGTAAGCAAGTGGCAAGGCTTTTCAGCCTTATTTCTTTAATCACTTTAACCCTGTTCTTAATAGAAAGCTAGAGGCCAAGGCAATCCAACTTCTTCTTTTGTCATCTGCCTGCCATAAATATGCACCAGTTTGCAATTGAAAAGCTGAAGGAGGCCGCAAGCTTGCTGGACATTTATCATGCTCTGTTCCCTGTTAACAAGCAAATACTTTAGCTGAATGGGCTATTAGCAATCATTGTCAAATGTAGAATGCAAGGTGCTTGGATGTGACCAGCTTGTAAATTAGGGGGTGTCCCTTCTGTCTGATGAATCTAGACAAGTGCAATGGATCTTTTGATATAGATTACTGAATTAAGCTATAAAGGAAGGTAAAGAAGTAGGCACTAGGTATGGCAGGTCTATGTGCAATCATTTAAAAAATATTTTTAATCTATGACAGCCACATAATAAAGACCAGAAAAAACAGGCAGTAAGTGCAATAAATCTACAGCCTAAAACAGATGATCAAGTCAGCTATCTCAGAACTAGGAATAATCAATGAAATGGGTCTGAAATAGAATACTTAGGACTAATGAAGATTTTCAGACACTCACAGAATTAGACCCCATGTTTCTGTTAAGAAAACAGCACTGAATCCCCTTGAGTCAGCCACTCCAACACAAAAAACACTGGGGTATTTGTAGCTTTCAGTATTGTCAATGTCTTAAGAGTTCAGGCTCTCCTAAAGAACTGCTAAAACTTTTCTTTAATGCCAAATAGAAGGCAATAAAGCAAATATTTCCTTTTTGGTTCAACCCAATTGTGGATGTCACTCTGCATGTAACTCAGTCATGGCTTCAATGGCTTATTTTGTTTAATGACTAAAATGGAAAGTGTGCAAGGCAAAAACAAAAGTACAGCTTATTTATAAGGTTGTTCAGCACAAGGGGCAGTAAGATTCAACAGCATGGCGATTTTGTTGTATTTAACTTTAAACTGGGTGGCACTAACAACTTTTGTAAGCATTTCGTTTACATGAAGGGCACACCTATCCCATTCAACTCAAAGGTTAAGACTCACATTTATGAGTAAAATATCACCTAGAGAAAGCCCATTGGTTTGGGCATATTGGATTACTAAAGATTGGAATAAAAACTAAATTCCCCCTTTTATTTATATGATTATGTATATATTTTCCAGGGTGGGAAGGAAAAACTCAGAGAAGAGCTTTCTGGCTGACAGAGAGGGAGAACGGTTACCTTTCCTTCTCCTACTCTACGCGAGATGGCTCGGGTCTGAGAGATGGGTGAAATCAAAAGGTCTCTGTTTTCTTTTCAGATAACTTGGGCCCTACCTATCCCCTCTGGTCTCTGTTTCTTCCCAGCAGGTCCCTGCCTGAAGCCCAAATAGATTAAGGCAGGGACCGCCAAGTGCAGTTAATCCTACAGAATGGCTGCCGCTGTTAGGCCAGGAGTTAAAAAGAAAAATCTTGCAGGTCTTAACAACTGCAGTGATGTGAAATTTTAATCAGCCCCAATCTCAATCTCAAAAAAAGGCAGTCAATGAAATCTACCTTTGCCGTATTATCTGCCACCAATGAGCAAGAACTGAACAGCTTTTCTTTCCTGCTTTAACCATCCCAGGCCACAAGTAGGGCTTTCATACTTTCTAATCCGAGTTTCCAAGTCTGTGTGGTTCTCACATAATAGCCAACAGCCTGGAGCAAGGGCCTCCGCTTCTACACCCTTTTCAGAGACGTGTCATTTCTAACATCAAGCTAATCTATATGTTGCCATGGCTTCACCCTTTATCTGCCTTTACATCTTATGAACTGCATGGATTTACCACATTATTTTTATCTGAAAGACAGAAAATGGTGGTTTTATTGCCATACAATCAGATTACTGCTGCTAGTTTCTCTATGCCTTTTTACCATACTTCAATCAAAAGGGATCAGTTTCTTTATACTCTGCCCTTGATTTACATTACATCTGTAAAGACCTAGTCTGAGTTGTAATCCCCTTATTAACTATGACCAGGGTTGATTTGCCTAAAAATAAAAGCAAATTGTGTCAGACCCTTTCACTTTGTTTTTGATTCGGAACTACAAAATGGATTACTAAAGAAATCTTCAGAGTTCACACGGCTACTATAGTACTGAATTTAAAATGAGAATTAAACAAGTTAAACAGGGGAGCCATGTCAACGGTTTACATTTTCCATCATGGGAGATGGGCTGAATTGCTTATGTCTTTGTGTTATTTGGCTTTAGAGAGACAATGAAGCCATAGGAATTTTTCCAAGCTGTTCGGAACACTGTCCCATTCGCTATCTGTCCTTCTTTGCTTTTCTTATATTCCTCTCCCAGCCTCATTCTAATTTCTCCCCTAAAAAGTGGTTGGGGGTATGGAGTTCTTCCCTGAAAGAGCTAATTCCTAACTAGAAGCTTATAGTTCTATGGGTTCTGCATATTTTAATCAAAATATTTTAAACAGTTGAACACTCCTATTTAAGGCTCTACCCCTCTACACAAAGGGTGAGCTCATAAGCAAATCTATGTAGATGTATGATAAGTGACCTGAAAAACAGGCTCTTTATGTCAGCAGCAAATGAAGGCAGAGATTAGGCAGATAGGAGTACCATTTTAATCATTATTCTTCTTAGAAGAGCGCTTCTTTTTGTCTAATTTGCAATGCAAGAGTTTAAAAATAAAGTTTTCATAAAATTATAAAGGAATATCCTTCTTTAATTTTTTTTTCTCTCTTGATGAGGGCCGACAGTATTTCCTTCCCCCTCCACTCCTATTCCTATGAGGAATCACGGCAGTCATGCTGGGACCTCAAACAGTTTTCTATTAGGAGAACACACGGGGAAATGTTGCTTTAAGGTAGACGTTCACATTCAACCTCCTGGGAGCTACCTGAAGCATTTCAGGGGAAGGCCAAATAGCGAAGATTTAGTCGCTCCTTTTGCAATGTCAATTTGAAGGTAATTATTGTGGTATTGTGGTGATCCACCAATTAAAGGACTTATCTCAGTAAATTTACAGATAAGAGGTTTTATAACAATTAATCAAACATACACATTATTATTTCAGCTGACTCTGTATGAGGAATCTATACCCATCTGTAGTGTGTGTGTGTGTGTGTGTGTGTGTGTTAAACTGACCTGGAAATGATGCCTCCTGATTCACCTGTCCTCACTTTTTTTTAGCCTAGGAGTCAGAAACATTTAAGAATGTTGAAGTCATTTGCATTTCTTTGCATCGGTTGGACAAGTGTCAACAGCTATGCTTTGTGAAAGATTTAGAACCAAGGGCTTAACAAATCATCTTAACCTCCAGCTCCCATTTCTGAGGCTTGAAGCTGTAATTGCTGAGGTTAAAATGTGCAGTCCCTAGACACATGATTCCCAAATAAATTCTCTTCTGGTCTGAATGAAGGCTACCGAGCATATTGTGAGATATTGCTTTAGCTCCATCTTTGTGCTCTCTCTGGCTCAGTTGTCCTGGGGAACAACGACAGTCCATTACCTACAGTTTATCATCCTGACAAAACGTGAGGAATGTGGATGTGAAAGCACTAACAATTCCACCCCTGGTGCTTTGTGCTTTTTTCTCTCTATATTAAAACCGACAAGATTAACCCAAACGCAAACTGTGGAGCATAGTTCAAGGGGCTATTCAATCAGTGCTGAATGTGCATTTGTTTACCTACAAAAATAAGAATTTCAGACACAATGGAAGGCAGGCTGGCTTATATATGGGATTGAATGGACTGTTTAAACAGCACTATCCATTGTAGTTTATTTTATCAATCTCTGACAGGTCCGTATTTATTCTGAGCCTGACTGTGGTGGAGCCCATGTTTTATAGGTTATCTGGACATTATCCGGCCATTCTTTTCTATAAAGTCAATCAATATCAGGAATTCAGTATTATGTGGGGAAAAATGACATGGGAAAAGCAAAATGCTTTGTTAACTAACTAGTATGTGGTGCATAGGAAATAGCACCCATGGATATAAGAAATGAATGCTCAACTGAAATTTTCAACACTGACTAGTGTAATTCATTCTAGAATACCATACCAATACAAATTTGCTCACTCTACAGTGAAACCAATATATTTTTTAAAAGATAACTATTTTGTTTGGCAAAAACATGATGCTTGGAAAAAACTGTTCTACTGAAATGTTAATTAGAAATGCATGAAAACCAGGTTTGCTATTCTCTCTTGAGGTTAAAAAAAAAAAAAGCTTAAACAACCTAAATGGCTTCGACTGACCCACCTGTATCAGAGCCTATGGATACAATGTTAATAATCTAACAGAGCTACTGTTTCAGTATATAGAACTTCTTCCAACTATTGCAAAAACTCTCAGGGATGGGACCAGCGGGCAATGTGGTTAAAGTGGTGTGGAGACAGTGAATTTTACAAATGATTTTCTGGATGCTCTATCTAAACAGCTGCTGAGTGCCCCCTATGTCCACCACCTGCTAAAAAAGCTAACCTCTGAATGAAACAAATCTAATTAATGATGGTTGCTTCATTACAAATGAATTGTTCCTCAGTTCATATGAACTGATTTGAAACTTCATTGCATTTGATTACCTTCCTGCCACATCACATTGACTAACAAACTTTTTCCTGGAAATATATAGGCAACTCTCCCCAAATAAAGTGACTCCTTGACAAGAGAGGTTTTTAGTCATCCCTCCAAGAAGAAATCTTTTCTGATCTTTCAGGCTAGCATTCACAGCTACATACTTTGGTAAGTAGACCTTTTCCAGGGACAAATTACCCAGCCCTCCAAGCAAGCCATTATCTCGAGAACCATAAAAGAAATTCTACTCTTAAGGATTGGAGCAATCAGCCAACAGCAACATCAGCAGTGCAAGGAGGGAGGCTTCTTTCTCTAAAATGCAGGCCTCCTGTAGGTCTCTAAATCTGTGGCCACAGCTGGGAAAAACAGACTAATGCTAATCATCAGGACAGTCAGTAAATAGTCACCTCTACACACATAAGGAAAAGAAATATTAATGTCTAAACTTAACATTGAAATAATTATTGCTCTACTTTTTCCCCAAGTACGTATTTTCTAATGCTCCTCCCAGAAACACAAACTAGTGGTTAATAAAGTAAAAATACACATAGAGCTGAACGGTGGAGGGGCGTACGGGGATTTCTTCAAACTAGATTTAAGAAAAAACACTAAGTCCTGATGGGAAAAAAATAAACTCCAAAAGACAGTCCGTCAGTGAAAGTGCAAAGATGAGCTGAGCAGGCAGCCTGGGGAAAGAAGTGAGGGACAGGCGACGCAAGCATTGCGCATGGAAGAGTGACCTCTGTAGGCGCAAAGCGAGCACTGGCTGGCCTCGTCCCGGCTCCCCAAGCCCGGCTCCCCGCCCGCCTGGCCTGGGCACCGGCTCCTGCGAGCAGGAGCCCGGCGCTTTCTGGCAACACCTGGTGCCTCCTGATTCGGTATCAGTGTAAAGATGTTACTAACACTAATTTTCCAGCAAATACAGCATCTTACACTAAAAAAATAAATAAAATAAAGACGTCCATACTAGATCAGGCCAAATGGAAGGAGACTGCATTAAGTAATTTTTGAAATATGAACAGTGTTGTGAAGTGCCATCTAGTATCAGGCATAAATTTATCGGATTTACAGCTGGGATGCTTCTGACCCTTGTAATGGGGAATTCTTGGTTAGCTTGTTGGTGAATTTGAAATTGACCACTTTCAGAGGAGTGGATATAATTTTTTAAATTAAGATGTGATTTCTAAATCAATCCTCCATCTCTTTACTCCTAAAATTCACGGCCAACTTGCTCAATTAGGCCATTGCTTTTGCTTTATATCTCAAATGCTTACTCCAGGACCCAGCCAATGCCTCCATAGTTTTCCCAAGTTTCCCAAGGCTAAAATTTCATGATTCTGTAAAATATTTCTGGCTGTGATTCAAAATATATCCCAAGGATGAGGTGATATGCAATACTGAGTGCAAAGATGACTAATTACGAGTTATTTAGGGATGGATCGCCTTTCCTAAATTCTAAATGTAACTATGGTGCTCACACTTGAAAGTTAATCTCCACGAGGCCTGGCTTTCTCCAGGCTGCACTTTTTGATAAAAGCAAGCCAGATCTAGGATCCCATTCTCGTCCAGGTTCCCCAAGCCTGAAGGCTTTAGCTAGGGCCTTAAGCTTTCGCAGAAAGCTTCCTTACAATCAAGTCAGCTACCAAGCTGACAATCAAGTCGCACAGAGTTTGGGGCCATAGGTTTAAAATCCAAGGGAGAGACCGACGTGCAGAGGGTTCTCCAGGAAAAGGCTAAGGCCCCATTCCTGGGCGGAGCGCAGAGGGCTCGCCACTGGAGTTCTCCCGCGGAGCTGGCGAGCTCTCCGAGCACTGTCTGGCTGGTGCGACGCCGTGGAGGTGCGCGTACTGCGGGGTGCTACAGACGGCCTTGGGACACAGGCTCCCTTCTGTGGGATACGCCCCACTGCCCCGAGCACCGTCCCCGCCCGCACCCGGTCTCGGGCCGTGCTCCTCGGGGGTGCAGCATCCCCTCCTCTCTCCAAAGCCCGGCAGCTCCTATGCGCCTGCCAGCCCTGTTTGTGGCCTCGTTCTCCATCCTCCAGAAGAAATAAGGGTCAGGTATTGCCATCAGATACCTACGCGGACGAGGCACCAGAGCCTCCAGGGCCTTTTTAGCGCCGGTGAGCTCAAGGGGGAAAGGAGGTGGGGGGTGGTGCTCCTTCGGGCTGGCGCTCCGGCTGGAAGGCCGAGCCAGAAGACTCTACCAAGTGTAATGTGGCGTCGATCGGGGACGGGGATCTAGGGAGGGAGCGGGTAATACCGAGGTCCCAGAAACAGGTTCTGAGTTTCCACGGCCCGACCCTTCCTCCCGTACGAACCGCGCGGCACGGCAGACGCGGGGTTGTGAGGGTGACTGGGGATACTACTTACTTGGAGTTCGAGGAATTCCAGTAGATGGGCTCTAAAACTATCGATCTGGAAATCGCACTTCTACATAAAACCATCAAAACTCCCCAGCAGTACTTCCACACGGAGTCTCTCCTCGCAGCCATGGCCAAAACGCTTCCAGCCCCGCGCACTCGGGGCGGCGGAGGGACGGGGCGCGGGCCGGAAGCCCCAATCCTCCAGGCAGAAAAGGGGGAGACCGCAGGCAGCTCCGGGGCGCGCTGTGCAGCTCCAGTGGTCGCGGAAGCCAGGGGCGCTCTCGTTGGAGCTCTCAGGGCGAGAGGCGGGAGCGCACACGCGGGTCGCAGCGGCGCGGCGGGCTCGGAGCTCCAGGGCGCCGCGCTGGACCCAGCTCGAACCGCCCACTCCCGTGCGGCTCCAGGGTGCCGGGAGCGGGTCTGCAGAGAGAGCGCGTGGCCGGGACACAAAAGCAGAGAGATGACTAGGCGCCGGCGACGAGCGCTGCGTCCCGAGCGGGGCCGTCCCGCACTATAGATCCAGGAGGGTGGGCAGTGGCCCGAGCGCACTGGCGCCGAGTCGACACGGTTCCATGTCCCGGAGCTCGGAGCGGTGAGGGATGTCTTTGGGAGCTCGGGAGCCTCCTTACTCCTCGCGGCTCCCAGCCTGCAGAGCAGGCAGGCGTGTCTCGGTCCTAGCCACGGGCGCCCGACGCGCGCGCGAGCCTTTGTGCGCGGAAGGGGCACCAAGACCCGCTCTGCGAGCGGCTACTCAAACCAGACGGCGACGCTGTCCCTGCAGAGGAGAGTCAGCGCAACCAGCCCGCTGTCAGAGCACTATAAACGCGGGACCCCGCCCCACACAGCTCAGCTCATTGGTCCTCCGTACAGTAACCGCGCGTTGGTTGGGAAACTGCACCGTCGATCATTTGCCCGGGTCAGACATTGGGCGCCGCGAGGAGGGGCGCAGGCTGACAGGTGAGCCCCGCCCTTGGCCCTCAGGCGGCGGCGCGAGCAGAGCTGAGTCCGGGAAGGAGAGGAGCGTTTGTGCGGCGGCGTTAGGCCCCTGAGTGGTGGGGCAGGGATTCGGAGAAGGACCGCTGAGTAGGAAATGGGACAGCACGATGCCACCTGTCCTCGCTCTCTGGACGCGACCTTATTGCACGGAAAGTGTCCTAACTTTGAAAGAGGGACAATGTCGAGGGCGAAACTTTCCCAATGCCTGCGGAGTCAAAGGCATTGCATTTCCCAGTGCGTCTTCCTCCTTTGAATAAAATGTGCCTTCTGCATGGTTAAACTCACACTCCGCACATGCATTCCTTCGTTAAGAAAGAGACCCTACCAGGTCTCTTAAGTGATGAGTTTGAGACATGATTTTGGTACCAAATATCAGCTGGGGACCAACCTAAGTCAACGGAGCGGGGAGATGTAATGTAAAATGACTCCAAGGGACGAGGCGCTGGTGAGGCAGTAAATATTGAGGCGCGTAGACGTCCGGGCCCCTCATCCTTCGTACCTTGCTTAGCACGAAGAAACCACTTCTTGCAAGTGCCGCCGGCACGCCCAAGACTGCCGCGAGACCTTATCCTTAGTTAGCCTCTGAAACACACTCACTCTTCCCCAAGGTGAACGGTGAATGTAAGGGTGTCGCTACCAAATAGTGCCCAAACGAAGAGGTGGCAGGATTTCTTCTCTAGTGTTCTTGGCGAAGTGCTTTTTCCAAAGAACTTGGGTGAACGCCACCTTGTCCACCGCTTCCACGGACCCACAGCGCCCACTAGCGGCCAGTTTGACATCTCTGCGTGTTACAGCACATGGTCTACCCACCCAGACCCGTCTCCCCCTCCCCCAATCTAATCACACAAAGTCCAAAGGAGACTCTTAAGTGACCAGAAGCGGAACACAGCTGAAATAAGACACAGTACAAGTATGCCGTACATCCACAACATGCTTTAAAAAAACCCAAACCCTACTACAGGATTTAATGATTCAGACGCGAACAAACGGGCAGTATTCCTGGAATTGTATTTCTTTACCCAAACTATCCGCTAAGCTAAATTTAAGAGAATTTCCTCGTTTAGATACTTACTAGTTTTTTTCTTACTCTTGTTTTTAACAACTTTTGAAGATTTTATGGTGTATTAAGTATTCGGTTTTTGAAACAATCAAATTGACCTACACTATGTAAAAACTTCTGGACTACTTTAAGATCGAAAAACATTTAGGATACACGAGGTTGTGAATATTTACATTATTCCAAGCTGATCTTTATAAGAGAAAACTTTATATTCCTCAGTTGCAAATTTTAAATAAGCCTCCAACTTGAGGAAATCATTTTTTTACAAAGACTCAAAGGCAGTAAAAGATTCCAAGCCATCAGCAGATTCCCAGAGGACCAAAAAAACTAGGAAGGGGCGGGCAATATTACTCATAATTTCATAAGGGTTAAAAAAGTCTTAAGCGTAAGACATTTAAGGAATTCATTTAAAATTTGTTATAAAACCAACTTAGGGATCTTTTATAAGAACTAAAAGTGTTATCTCAGTATCAAACTTACATAGTAACATTCAAGTTGTGACCTCTCCTTTTAGCTCCTATACCCGTTTCAATTAGAGGAAATAAAGGAAATTTGCAGTGTCTGAAAATAACCATGACTTCCATTTTTAGTAAATCAGATAATTTTCATATCCACAGCATTTTCCTTGGGAAAAAATATAAATGCATGTGTAAAAATCGCTTCCTATTTTTATTTGACCAAAAAAAAAAGTCCTACACGATTTCTATTGTGTGGTTTTAGTATGTGAACATGCATCGACTTACTTTCAATAAATATGTAATAATTAGCTGTAGAGACTATATGAAAAGCATCAAGAGTAGCAACTTCAGGTTGCTAATGTTCCAATGCTGTTGAGTAATTTTAATAATTCAAACCATTACCTCAAACCATATTATCATGCCAGGCCAAATCACCCCGTTCCCCCCAAAACAACAAAAATGTTGTACTAGTATGAACAAAACACAAAGTGGAATTTTAAAACATTCCAACCCCAAAAGAATCAAGCACATCAGTTTGATTTCTTTGTATTTGGATTTCACTTTGCAATTATTGGTTACTTTTGAAAACCTGTAATATACCAGCACATAATTAACCCATCAGAAATAAGTTTCAGCACAGGAAGTTACTTTAAACTATTTCTAGAGTTCTGAAATAAGTTTCTAAAAGTCAGATTAATAAAAATTTTGGGAATTTGTGTCAATTATAAAAATAGGTAACTATAAACTTAAGTAAATGTCAAATGAAGTGGCCAATATGTTTAATTCCAGCTTATAAAACCAGAGAGCAAATCAACCTTACTAAAATTTCTACTGATCCTTTAATTCCGGATCATGTGCTTATCTTTAGAACTTAGGTTTCCTACATTCTCCTTGAATGGTAATCTATCCGTTCCAATATGTAGTTCAAGAGATATCTTTAACATAACTTCTGTAAAAACAAAACCAAAGCCTTATCTAAATGTAACATTACTGAAAAAAAATTTCTGAAATTTTATGTACATGATTAAATGTTGCTATGAATTTTCTATATAGCTCTGAGTCTCTACTAAAACTGTATTTTGTTTCCTGGCATTGCATGCAGTTTATTTCATGCAAGTCACATTTTTAGAACCCTTCTGCAAATCACATTTTGCTCAATTTACTAGGAAGACTTTTTGAACAGGTAGAAAATAAAACCCTTTCTTCGATCAACTTAGCCACTCCTACCCTATCAGCTTCTAAAATTCAGATTACACATTGAAGTGTCTTAAATCTTATTTAAGAATTTGGTAGAAGTGTTATTGCATTGTGCTCTTGATCAAACAAAAAACTTCTCCTTTTGGGAAATTTAATGACAACTCATACCTTACAGACAACATATTCCTTATGAAACCAAAATACCATTATTTTCCACTATAGTAGTTTCAATCTCAAGCCCCATCATTGCTTTTACGTTATTAACGCAAAAGTGGTACATGTGGAAAGAATAGTTATGGCTCCAACTATCGTGGGCACCTGGCGTGAAACTTCATTTCCTTATTTGCAAACCAACAGGTTTAGAAGACCAACCAAACTCCAGTCACCCTTCCAAATGAGATTAGGTAGTTTGGTGGAGATACATGTGTAAATACCCAGCCGTGTAGTTTTGACCCTATCACCGGATTGTAATACTTTGAATTCTTTAAAGAGCATTTCCACTTAATGGACACAGACATACTGTATACTCTAAAGTTAAATGCTGCTCCAACATAGGTGGCATTCCTGACAGCAGTCATTAGATAATGGATCTCCTCAAATGGGTCTATAAAATGACTTCTGCTCCTGCTTTAACCCATTTTACAGTAAGATATTCAACAGCATTTAGAACCAGCTGCAGTTACATATTCTTTATGTTACTTGTCATTTACCTAGTCCCTAGTGAAAACCTGGAACGTGAAGGAAATAATCATATCTAAACGTGTATGAAGTAAAAACCCATTTTACCCTAACACTGATAAAGCCAGATTTAGTCATCAACAGTATACCAATCTTAGAAAATACACTGAGATACTATTAAACACACATGCACACCTTTGCCTCAGTAATAGTGACACTGCTGGGTAGATGAATGTGCACTTTTTAACTTACTAGCTTCACAAAGACTAAAGAAATATGTACAAAAAATGCTGCTTGAACATCCTCTCATCAACCACGGAGGACGCAGAAAAATAACCTTTTTTTTTCAGAAGACTTCCAATGAAGTTCAATCACACATATGCACACCCTTTTGATACTGAGTCATCTGTTATCTCCTTCCAGTGTTTCCTAGCTACAAATCAGTTACTCTAGTACACATACACAATATATTAGATCAGGCAATGCACTCTAAACCTCTGAAAACCAGTGAGGACAAATCTGCTACAAAATGCATACTGAAAACCTAAACCTTCTAGGTTACCACACCACTAGCAATTCTGATTATGGACAACTTAATTTTAAGAAATTAGAGTAAAATAGCATAAACAACAAAATAGCAAAGGAATCAAGACAATGGCAAGTTAAATGAAAACGTTGGGCCTACTGCTTAGGATTTCAACACCCATTCTATATTTCTAGAATGAAGTCCTTAATTTCTTTTACTTTCAGTGGTCTTTTCAGATCCTTTCACTAATTAACAACACTTATTTGAATGCATGTAAGACTACTGGAGGGAGTGATAGGCCTCAATAATTAAGATACCCTGGTCTTCCGAATTTCTCACGGCCTAGTAATACAATATAGTTGAATGGTTCTGGGTGTGGAGGAACAGAAAACAGAACTGAAAACAGCTCTAGTTAATAATAAAAGCTTAGGAGAAATTTAAAGTGACAAATGGAGGATCGTTAATATAAAATGAAGCATTAGAAATGATATAGACGGGCTGTGAACCAAAGCATCACAGGTTCGATTCCCAGTCAGGGCACATGCCTGGGTTGCAGGCCACGGACCCCAGCAACCGCACATTGGTGTTTCTCTCTCTCTTTCTCCCTCCCTTCCCCCTCTAAAAATAAATAAAATCTTAAAAAAAAATGATATAGAGTTCAATTAGCCAGGATTTTATGCTTATTTTACTTCATAAAATTAAAAAGCACAAAGCCACTGAAAATTCTTAAGGTACTGGTGGCCATACAAAAAAAGCTATGTACATATATTAGCACAAGTAAATGACTCAGTATTTTAACTGAGAGCAGAAATGGCCTAAATTGCTACATATTTATAAGGGAAACTGGAGCATTTATTCTTTCAGTACAAACTCCTTCCCCTCTTTGCAAGCATTTCAAGAGTCCTCACACCAAGCTAATTTAAAGGTTTAGTTATACAACTGATTCAATTCTGCAAACTTCACAATTGGCAATAAGTACATTATTTTAAAGACTGCAATAAAAATAAAGTCATCAGTTGAATCTATAATGCATTAAAAATAACCTAAAAAATGAAATTGTGAAGAAAGGCATATTTAATAACTAGGGAACATCTGAACTACTAATAGACTGGGAGAGATTCTGAACTTTTATAATATGTACACACAAAGGCAGTGGAAACAAATAAAGAAATTACTACACACTGTTGCAGCACAGAAAAGATTGGGTGTATTTTATTAACAATTACATCTTCTTTCCTGTAGCCTGGCACAGGAACAATTTCAATATCTGATTTGGGTCTCCAATAGCAAGCAGATACTGTAATTATGTCACTAAACAACTTACTGTGATTTCACACCATATGTGGGAGTAAGAAATTTTTAAAAAATTAAAAGGCACACATAAGTTGAT
The DNA here is from genome assembly GCA_004024845.1 of Tonatia bakeri. NCBI lineage: Eukaryota > Metazoa > Chordata > Mammalia > Chiroptera > Phyllostomidae > Tonatia > Tonatia bakeri. Next base: position 35,336 of record PVIA01002342.1, on the reverse strand, counting down.
TTTAAATATTTTCAGTCCAGGCTACTCTTAGATACAATGTTTAGAACACTTGTATAGCAAAACAATTTTAAATAAACATTTCCGAAAACCTGAATACACAGCTTTGGAACAACGGATCTGCATCTACCAGCCCCCAACCCAAAAAAATTACATTAAAAAAACAAGTATAAGAATCATGAACTATTTAGAGCTAACCTATATTTAGAGGTTAAAAAATAACTTGTAACCAACCTATATTCTTTAGGTAAATGAAGTGAATGTTTTAGTGTAATAAGTTACCATGTTTACTAAAAAGTCAGTTCTCACTACAGTTCATGCCTATTGAAAATTCTACCTTTAAAGATATGTATTTTATTGTTCCTCACCACAATTAGACTTACTGAAGAGCTCAAACTAAAGCAACAGCATTTTTCTTAGCATGCACACACTAAGCACACTCTACTGTTTAGTCATTTCAGTAACTTATGTTTTCACTTTTAAAGACTGATCAAACTGTCTCAAAAAATATTGGAGCATTTTCTCTATTCTGATGTCATTTTTACGCATCTCAGATAGCATTTTTATGTTCATATTCTTTTCTTTAATAAATGTTTTAATACCAGTAACACTTAAAAGAAACATATGTAAAGATAAATAAGGCAGAGACTACTCTGTAAGAGTCATCCATATCACATGCAGAAATAAAACAAAAACTTGCAGTAAGTTTAAATGTCCCCGAAACAAACGTGCAAGTACTCTGCACGGAAGGTGATCTGACCACCTCGGCCTTCTGTGAAAGCACAAAGCTAAGTTCTTTCTGATGGCCCACTAAGATCCCATGAATTTTAGAAGCATTTTTCTATAGTCTTTATTAAGTATTATTTATGGTGATAATATTTATATCCTAAAACAGAGGTACAGGATTGAGAATTTAAATCTTTTTCTGGGTGCTTAGTCTTTCTTAAAGATAATACTGATGTTATTTATAATCACTGTATCAGCATAAATGAGTAATTGTAAAAATAGCCATTAAATACTAATTCACAAGTATATTTAATACACATATAAATCCTATGTTAAAAGTATAAATGAGAAGATATATATACCACATAGTTCTAGGATTTATAAATTGTTGACCATCAAAAAGTAAACCACCCTCTTTAAGACTTAACAGAACTTAAAAAAAATTGCTTCAACATATGAATTTAAGACTTACTTTATTCAGCAAAATCATTTATTTACACAATGGGGAATGCTGGTTTGATTTTGTCAATGAAATAAAAACAAATTGAACAGAGACAATACTGAATTGTATATATTTTGTATTAGAGCTGACCAACTGTTTCCTTACCTGTATCAGGAACATCAAGAGCAATAGTATCATGAGGACACTGATTTAACAATATACCACAAAGGTTCAGCAACACCCCGGGAGCTTCCAATGCAATTACCAACTTTTTCTTTTTTTATAAATATATAAAAAAACAAAAAGTCAGCAAAACCAGCATTATGATGTAATAAACAGAGTATAACTCCGAAGTCTACGGGGTCAGTAAAAACCTTATCAGACCATCCAAACTTTATAAAATGATCTGCTCCTTTCCAGACCACTAACACAGAATCCAAACAGGTGAAAAATATATCACTTTTAGAAGATAACAATGATCTGATAAGGATTTGACTTAATGGAAGTTAAGGGGAAAGAAAAGGAATTGCAGAGCATAGCCCCTATTAGAACAAGCTAACTTTCCAGATTTTCCAAAAAAAAAAAAAAACAAAAAAAACAAAAACAAAAACAAAAACAAAACAAAAAAAAAAACACTTCAACATGAAGCTACAATACAAAGTTTTTCCATTTTTCTTTGTAAAAAGTTCAGTTTGCAGTTTAATCCTGGGTTTTTAATGAGAAGGACAGTTTGGGCCTGGACTTCCCCTTGCCCAGGATAATTTTTTGTTCTTCTTTTTGTTGACGTTGTCGCTCTTGTTCTAGTTTCATCCTTTCCTCATGAATCTTTCTTTGTTCTTCAACAATTCTCAACTGTTCTTCAGCCTGGAAGTTGAAAGAAAAAAGTAGAATTTTTTATGAATTCATGTCTTTTATTAGTAGTATTTGGGAAATCAGGTGAAAATTCATAATCAGTAAGCACATACAATAGTATATTTAATAAAACTTGGCCTAAAAGTACACAAAAATGAGAAGAAAAAATATTGAGAAATTAGAAAAAATATAAAGAAATTACAGAAAGAGCACTTATACATTTTGAAAATAGAAATTTCTACAAATCATGTCTTGAGATCAGTATACATTTTGTCCTGTTATCTTTTTTTATAGATACCTTCAGTACTATCAGATTAACGTGTCAACTACAAACCAAGGCACAGACTTATTGAGAGTATTTTATCTACAGTTATGATAGCTAGATTTGTTATTAGCAAGGCATAAAAAATTATAGAAAATATCCCCACCCTACTGAAACTACAATATACTGTTAATATAAAACCAAGAAATACTAAAGACTTCTTTCTTTGGAGAGAAATTAGGAAACTTTTTTGACTTGCCTGACTATAAAATTCTATCAAATTTCAAAAGGACTCATATAATTAACTCCTGAAGCTAATTTAACTCCTGCAGTCTTAAGCAACCAACTTCCTTACAGGGTTCTACAGATTTCCCCTCTTTACCAAGAAAATACAAGCCATTCTCAACATCTCTTCCTCATCAAGTCTCTCCCTGATTTCCAAAGATATCATGCCCACTTCCTTAAATCACAACCAGCTGCAACCCTATTACTGTCTCCCAGGGGACATTAGGCAAATATGTGGTGGCAATTTTGATTATCACAACTGGGGGAATGGCTCCAGGATCTGGCAGATAGAGGACATGCATGCTGCTGGATATCCTACAATAATGCATAGGACAACCCCCACCACCTCCAAATATCTAACCTCAAATGTTAATAGTGCCAAGAAGAGAAAACTTGCTCAAACCCTTGAATTTTTAAACTCATTATCAATGAGGTGTCCTTTTTTCCCCCCAGATCTGATCTTGACCTTAAAACATTCACTGCTCCCTTTGAATGCCTTTCTATTACCAAACTCAAATATTAAAAAGTCATTATTTCCATCTTCACTAGTTCTACTAAAGTTATTTTTCACATGGTCAAAAACATGTTTAGTGACCTTTCTCTTTATTCTTTCTTTTGTTTATTTCAACTTGAGTCTCCTATTTGTCTCCACTGACAGGTAATGGACTCAGCATACAACATAAAATGTTTTAATTTTATCTTATGGGTAGAAAAAAGCCCAACTTTTAAATATATAACGAACAAAGAGGTTTTTCTTACTTTTTGCTTTCAGATGTAGTGGTGGTGTTCATTTTGTTGATGGTTTTCTTTCTATGCAAAAACTTTTTAGTTTGATGTTGTCCTATTTATGTTTTCTTTTGTTTCCCTTGCCAGATCCAGCAATTCCACTTCTAAGAAATTTATCCAAAGAAACCCAAAACACTAATTTGAAAGAATATATGGTCCTGGATGGCGTGGCTCAGTGGACTGAGCGCCAGCCTGTGAACCAAAGGGTAGCTGGTTCAATTCCCAGTCAGGGCACATGCCTAAATTGCAGGCCAGGTCTCCAGTAGGTAGTGCACAAGAGGCAACCACACACTGATGTTTCTCTCCCTCTCTAAAAATTAATTAATTAAAAAAAAATATGCATCCCTGTGTTCATTGCAGCATTATTTACAAGAGCCAAGAACCAAGATTCGGAAGCAGCCCAAGTATCTATCCATCAGTAAATGAATGGATAAAATAGCCATGGTACATTTACACAATGGAATACTACTGGACTGTAAAAAAGAAAACTTTACTCTTTATGACAGTATGGAAAGATCTGGAGAACATTATTGCTAAGTGAAATAAGTCAGTCAGAGAAAGAAAAGTACTATATGATTGCACTCATGTGAAATCTAATGAACTAACACAAAATAGACACATACTCATAGACAGAGAGCAGGCTGACAACTCTGGGCATAAATTTATGAAGTTAGGGGGTTATGGAGAGATTGAGCAAAAAAAGAAAAAAAAGGAAGAACTCATGAATATGGACAACACTATGGTCATTGTGTGTGGTGGGTTTGAGTGAAAGAGAGAGGGTATGGGTGGCATAAATGGTAATGGAAAAAAATACAATAAAAGAAACCAGTGAATGCATAAATAAGTGGAACAACAAATTTATGTCTTCCTCTCTCTCTGAAATCAATAAATTAAAAAAAAATAAAATAGTGGGAATCTGATGGGTAGGCAAGATGGAAAAGGAGGAGGTTTTCATGTATTTCTAGGTCTTCGGAGTCTTGTAAGGTGGAAAATGTAACACACACACACACACACACACACACACACACACACACACACACACATTATATCTCCTCCTACTCAGATCTTTTTCCTAAACTGCATTTCTAGTGGGTTAATGAAAACCCACCAGGCAAAGCTCTGGATACCTTCAATACTGAACATGCTCAAGATGTAAATTCCTCTAGTCTAACACTAAAATGCATCAGTCCTTTCCATCTTCTCTGCTGCCATCCACATTCTACAGCTTTTTGTCTCCTCCCTCTTCCCATGACACCACCAGTCTTCAAGTTTGTTGATTCTGCTATTATGTTCTTTCATATGAAGTTTCTTTTCCATTTTCATTGCTACCACACCAGTTCAGGGGACATCTCTTACAAAGTATTCCTCTCTCACACCCTCAAACTTCCAATGATTTTCAATGTACTCAAAATATGGCTTCATTTCCTAAATTAGCACACTATTTAGGACTTTCTATAATCTGGCTCCAACTCTGTTTCTACTATTCTGTTTTAAATTATCTTTTCTATCTTGCCTCCCCCTCCCTCCTTTGCTCATGCCATTTTCCTCCTACTGAAATCCTCCTACCTGCACACCAAAATCCGCTTCAAATCACCACTCTCCTGCTTAGACTTTCACTGATAATTACAACAAAGAGAACTATCTGCTTCTGATCATCTTCTAGTGAAATCATATTCCAATTACTTCACCCAAAGTTTTAGTAAATCATCACATATTTGGGTTAAGAGGCTGGCATGTACAAATGAATCAAAGTACAGTAAAGACTCGTTGTGTGTGTGCATGAGCTTGGGAACCCTTACCAACAATACCCACACTCACTTTTCCCTAAGGTTCTAATTCAGCCCCTAGGAAGGCAGATTGGAACCTCGGGGAGTACAGGGTTTGAATATCATCACAACCTCAACCCATCAGAGAAATTTAATCACACAGCATTTTTAACCCTATTATATTGACAGAAATTCAAAGGTAAAACCAAATGTTACTTTATGAAGAGTATTTTGGCAGTAGCTACTAAAAGTGCATCTTCATAATACTTTTACCCAGCAATTTCAGTTTCTGAAATTCATTCTATAAGTGAACTTGCACACATGCAAAATTGTACAAGGTTATTTATTGCAAACATAGTTTATAAAAGACTGAAAAGCCCTAATATTCACCAAAATGGAACTATCAATAAAGATCTATAAAACAAAATACTGTGTAGCTACTAAAAAAAGAAAGAAAAGAAAAGGAGTCCCCTATATACTAAAACAGAAAAATCTCCAAGTTTCACTGTCAAGTGAGGAGAGCAAAGTACCAAATGTATGTTACTTTTGTGCAAAAAGGGGAAAAATAAAAATGTGTATTTGTATCTGCCTAAATATGCATTGCAAACTCTGGAAAAACAAACAAAACATAACTGAATATGCCTTTTAGAAATGGGAATGGAAAGTGGGTGGATAGGGGAAAGTGACAGAGGGATTTCACTACTTATTTTTCTAGAAAAAAAAACTGAATCATGTAACTCATTACCTAGTCAAAAACTAAAAACAAGATTTTTAAAGTAAAGTAACTTCCTTCCTAGACAAAAAAAATACTAATGCTACGGAACTGAAATTACCTTTAGATTGGATAAAAACAATAAAAGTCTGTTTCATTCAGGCCTACAAATGTAAGAAATAAAAGTTATGTATGTATGTATGTATGTATGTATGTATGTAGCGGGGGAACTTAATTTTTCTCTGACTATAGATAACAGTGGAATTCCCAGTGTTAAACATACTCACATAGTATCTTACAAGTACTTGATAATGGAGTAACTTTTATAAATAAATTGAACCAGCAAATATCCTGTCTTTATGTATAAATATTTGTATTTTGTTCTATTATAGCTTTAAATTAAGCACAAATATTATTCAATTATACCTTGGCAAAAAAAAACAAAAATAAAAAAACTAAACTATCTTAGTAAAACCAAAGCCATCTCTCATTTTAATATAGTGGCTCTCATGTGATGAAAAAAATGGTTTCCTGCCTATCCATCTGTGTGGTAGACTCTACCCCTTATTTGTTTGGCATTCTTCTAAACCCCACCATCCCCCTGCAGCATATGCCTGACTTGCTGTTTCCTTCTTGATGGCCCCACTAGCTGGAGAATATACACTGTTCCTCCCTACTCATTTCAAATTTATGCAAAAGAAAGCATTATTCCCAATGTGGCAAGGAAGAGGTAAGTGCATGTGTATATGCCTGAATAATATAAGGATTGAATGGTGGGCATCAAGAAGGCCAAAGAGAATGCTAAACTCACAATACTGGAGTAATTATACCCAGGACCCTGTTCTGTTTCACAAAGATGGCTTTCAACCCTACACCCCACTCCAAAAATTGGTGAGATGAAATACACAAAGGCAAAACATACCATTATAGTAGGGCCTATTTACCCCTCCCTGTATCTTTTGTCCCAACCCTTCTTTATTTACTTAGAGGTCCTACTGCCTTTAAAAAAATTATCCTAAGTATTCTTACACTGACTATAGTTTTTGGATTAAGGTAGCTCTTTGTAGCAGTCTCTTCAGCAAATAGGCATATTAAAACCTACTACTCTCTACTTGAAACATGAAATTTTACCCCCCCCAAAAAAAAAATCTAGATAGAAACATTTGTTGTAATAAGCTGTATGAGAAAAAACAAAAAAATACTGTTTCTAGGAATCATGCCACTCACTACTCAGAAACACGGGATTTCTGCATTTCAACCTCCTAAGACATACCCTGTTTCACTTTACCACTTGCAATTATTTTTTTCGATTCATCTTCCCCTCCATAACAACTATACACACAGCCCACTTTAGGTAAACAATAAAAAAACATTAAAATGAAATTTGGTGTAATTAGTTCTGACCCTTAGTAAACTTTATGTTAGTAAAATTTTCTGAAGTTATTCATTTACAAGCTTAAAAAAAATAAGGATTAAATTAATCCCCACCTCTTGAGTCCATGGAAATTATTCATACCCCAACCCAATCCACTCTTTCTAGCCCCCTTTCTTCTCATTTTATTTTAATTCCCCTTGTGTTACCTTTATAACCTTAAATATATTTTCGAAGCTTCAACATTAGATAACATTTCTTGAAATTCTGTATTACTTAAAGTGGAGACAACTGCTTCAAGAAGAAACTAAACTGAGCTTGGTATGGAATGTTATGCACAAAATCACTGCACTCCAGAATTTAGGAGAGAAATCTGGTACCTTCAGGATTTTAGCACTCATGTATTAAAATTTCACAAAAAATCTGTACTCATCTAGATGTGGTTCTTTAATATCCTGTACGTAAACTTCTGCCTGTTCTTTCAGGTCAGTTCTTTTGTCTTGGTCATTATTCCCCCCCGTTTGTGGAAGTTTTCCTTAAATGTCTCGTGATCCTGGACTGTTAACATGATTACATCAGGAGGTCTTCCCCAGTTACTACAACAAACTTTCTTTCCCTTCCCTTTTCCTCCTCTTCCTCCTTCTATACATCCTATCACTCAACAAGTTTACCTTTTCTCTTTACAGTGTCTACTTCCACCTTACCAATTCAAACTCCTATGTTTTCACTGCCTCAGAGACTTTCTCATTTCCAGTCTGTCTTTCAAGCCTACAATGTCAATATAATAACATCCAAAAAGTTTTTTGAAGAGTTGCCCAGAATGTACTAAGAATCTTAAATCAGCTTCATATCTTATCAACTAGGGATAATCCTCTCACTGATCGAAAATCCTCACTTAACTTTCCCACCATTTCAAGTTAAAATACTTAATTGATATTTACATTTTGTGCCATGCTACTAAAATGTGTATATATAACACTATTAGCAATCATAAGCACTGTGCTGTCTCAACTGATATATGCTTACTCTTCTATAAATGCCCCATTCTTTTTCCAACCGTGCTAGTTTCCTGTGACTGCTGTAACAAATTTCCACAAATTGAATAGCCTAAAAGAGCAAAAATTTATTCTGGAGGCAAGAAATCAGAAATCATTATCACTGGAACAAACTCAAAATGCTAAGCCACACTCGTTCTGAAGGCTCTAAGACAGAATCTGTTCCTTGCCTCTTCCAGCTGTCAGGGTTCTTTGGCTTGTAGAAGCATCACTCAAATCTTTCAGGCCAGTACCTTCAAATCTCTCTGTTCTGTCTTCATGTCACCTTTTCCTACATGAGTGGAGTCTGTTGGGAATCTTCACAACCTTTCATCATTATGCATTCTCTCTGTTCCTTTCAGTCCAAGTTGGCAGCATTTCTTCTGCTGACATAAAGACTCAAAACACTGTGGGTCCCCTATGTACACCATTAGACCAGAGGCCCCTCCAAAGCTTTCTTGGATAATCTCATCTGATCCTGGCTTTTGCGAAAACGACTGCATAGTCTCTTCACAATCACATGCATTACCTCTCCAGCACTGGCAAAAGGTTCTCCAGCTATACACCCCAGGCATTCTTTCCAGAGCCAGGTTTTCTAACGAGTCTCCTAATTTAGCTTTTTACTTACCAGTTCTTTCCTCAATTTATCTGATATTGAATTTTACTATAAACACCAAGTACAAACCAGATTTCACCTTCAACACTTCGGAAATATCTTCAGCTACATATGCAAGTTCATCACTTAAGTTCTGACTTCCACACAACTGTAGCACACAATTCAGTTTGGTTTTCTCCCACTATATAACAAGGACCTTTTCCCACTCCAGCTTCCAGTAACATATTCATCTGCTTCTGAATCCTAACCAGAACTGCCTTTGAAATCTGCATTTCTACCTAAGAGGCTTTTTAAAGAAGTCTAGACATTTTCTATCCTATGACTGATTCTAAATTCTTCCAGATTCTACCTAATGTCCAATTCCAAAACCAAGTCCACATTTTTTAAGTAATAAATTATCACAAACTAGGTAGCTGAAAACAACACAAAATTATTCTGGAGAAGTCAGACATCAGTATCACTGAACCAAAGTCAAGGTGTCAGCAGGGCCTTGTTCCCTCTGGAGGCTTTAGAGCAGTTTGTTCCTTGTGTCTTTTAGCTCCTGGTGGCTGCCAGACTTTTCTTGACTTCTGGCTACATCACACCAATCTTCAAGGCCAGAATCTTCAAATCTCTCTCTGCTGTTTTTAGCTTTTCCTGTGGGTTGTATGGTAAAATCTTCTGTATCCCTCTAAATATGAATAATGCCACTTAGGGCATAGAAGATAATCTAGGATAAATACCCTCATCTCAAAATCCTTGACTTAATCACACTTGCAAAACAGGGGTCACTTTTCAGCTTACTGTATAAACTCATTCATAAAATCCTTGCTTACATTTTGCTACGAGGTCTTTTCAGAAGTGTCTCTTCATTGCAAAGTGTTATCTGGTTTACTTTAAATTTAAATATGTGAATACTTTCCATGTATGGTACTATTTTTTTTTTTCATCTCTCAAACTAGTGAGGTCAAACGTGTTAAAAGCACAATGAACATGGCTAATCTCCCTATTTGGTAAGGGGAAACTACTTCAATATTAGAGAAAACAATCTGCAAACCCAGGACTTATAATTTGCACATATTTTAAGATTAAAAGAATACCCCCCCCCAGTTAAAATTGATTTTTTCCTTTCTTATCAGCATGTTTACAATTCATTAGAAATTGTTGGCCTGACTTATTACAGTTTAGGTGTTTACATGCAAAGTAATTAACCAGGTTGCATATCCTGGCATTATGACCAGGGGATAGTGTGACAGTCCTTTTTGCTAGTGACAATCTTTTAGAAGAACATTTTATTCCCTACCAACATGTATCACCTTTCTTAGTCTGTTTCCCTTTCTAAATAAGAATCATATACATAATAATACCTGGGCTTTTGCCAGATACATCATAAAAAAAAAAAAACGTGGAAAAGAAAACTTAAAAGTTTTCTAATTATTTGAAGATACTTGTGCAATACCAGCACTCATCCAAGAACCAGGAACCAATATGACAAAAAAGCTAAGTCAAGCCAAGCCAAGCCACATTTGGATTATTTGATTTTGTGTCTGTTAATAGTTTTTGCTTCCTTATGCACAGATAATATCAAATATTTTGATAAACACTTTGAAATTGAAATGAGCAAAAATTACCTTTAGTCTATAGCACTTAACACGATTTTCATACAAGAGATAGCCTGTGTGGCTAAGCTAATTACTGGGACCAATCTTTGAACTTTTGCCACAAGGACAAACTATAAAAAGTTAGTTAAGAGTCTTGACCCAGTAGTTCAACTGGTTAGAGCAGTGGTCCCTAACCTTTCTGGCACCAGGGATGGGTTTCATGGAAGACAATTTTTCCATGGACCTGGGTGGAAGGGAGACAGCAGGCGGAGCTCAGGCAGTAATGCCAGGGAATGCCAGGAAGCTTCGCTTGCTCCCTGCTCCACCTTTAGGTTTCTGGTTTCTAACAGACCACTCCAAGGGGTGGAGGGAGCGGGACCCTTGGGTTACAGCATTGCCCCAAACACCAAGATTGCAGGTCCTATCCCTCGTCAGGGAACATACAAAAATCAACCAATAAATAAGTGGAACAACAAATCAGTATTTCTACTCTCCCCCTCCCTTCCTCTCTCTCTAAAAATCAATCAATAGAACTTAAAACTTAAAAAAAAAATTGGTCTAAGTGTGGTTTAAATATATTTTCTTTACTAATATTTTTACTTATAGAAAATGTAGAAACTAGAATAAAGTTATATAAGTCTGCCAATTAGAGATTACTCTTACCACTATAGTATATTCTCCTGTCTATAAAATGTGCAAACATATTCTTGGAATTAGGATAATACTGTATTTAGCTATTTTTCCTCTGTATTAGCAAATATTTTCTGACTACAGAAAACCCACTGTGCATAGGTGTTATAATTTATGTAAAACCTGAGTAATTTCCAAAATTCCAAATAATATTGGGGAGAGCATCTTTGTAAATTTATTTGTATCTGGTTCAGCTTCCATTAGAGATATTCTTAGAAGCACAATTTAAGTTTCCTGATATTTATTGTCAATTTCTAAAATGGTCATATCCAGTCAAACTCCCGGGATGCCTATATCTTTGCAACATCTGATACTAAAAGGAAAAAAAAAAAAAAGCCGCCATTTCTAATTTGGTATTTAGTATTAGAGAAAAAGGGGAAGCATTTCATTCTTTCATATTGAGATTGAGATATACTTCCATAAAATTATTATAGCTCCTTTTCATTCTTACTTCTAGGTACCTCTTTCAAATCTCTCAGTCTTTTTCACCCTATTAGTGAGACAGTCTTCTCTTTTAGAAATCTTCCCCAGGATACTTTCTTTTCTGCTGTCTCAGACAGGCAGATTAACCTGTCTTTAAACTGCTTTCAAAACCTCACCTCCCATTCTACCATTTCTTATCACACATACTTCTTTCTTACTACACGTACAGTTGGTTTGCTACTACTACTGCTACTACTTTTTCCACTAGCCTGAGAGATCCCACACACTCTTGCCTTTATTTTAATTCTACTTCCGGAAAGGCCTTTGACCTAATTAATTTCCTCATGCTCTTGGCCTCACCCTAAATTCAACTTCTAATGATCTATCCAGATTCAGCTCAGGCATGTCTCTCACAGGGTAATTATGTCAATTATCTCACAGTCCATACCATTTACCAAGTATTTCCATGTCATTAGTCAACCTTCTCAGAGTTGTCCCTGTCTTGACAATTAATACATTAAATGCATTAAGAGAGCTTAATGCCTCGTCTATTTTTAATCTCCAAATTGTTTCTTAAAACATTAGTTTCTCAATACGGATTATGTGAATAGTTAAGAATGGCCAATCTGTCTTCCTTGCTTTCTAGAAGCTAGAAAGCATCCCCCTCTTCTTGTTTTATATAGAACCAACAGTTCTAGATTTCCAGCACATTTATCATGTCATGAAGTGAACAGAACTGTTGGTTCAACAAGATAAACTAGAACTATTGACAAACCCAAGAAAGTCCCATGCTGCTTCCAACACTATTATGTTCCTTTCTTAAATATTATTTTAATGAAGCTTTCAATATGTTCCATGTAACATTTCTTAATGAATCTTTATAAAGATTATAAAGAGTTGTGCTCAAAAAATTGAGGAGAAAAGGACAACAAAAATGAAAGAAACCTCAGTATGTGCCTTGCATCTTTATACCACTAACTTCTTTTGTCTTCTACTCAACAAAGGATACTCTTTCCTTGAAAGCACATAAAACCAGATAAAACTTTTCTCCAGCATCAACAATAATTTCTTATGCTTTCAACTTGCAGAACTGAACACAAGAAGCAAATTATTATGTCCAAAAATTACCAAAACTTACCAAGTTCAAACTTCTTTCTCCTAAAGATACCTTTACACCCAAGTTTTATCAGTAACATGAGGACAGAATAGTGTCACCAATCTATCAGGTCAAATTCAAATGTTCAAGAACCACTGTGTGCTAGTCTAAGGGCCCATGGTCCAGTTACAGTCTATAAACCAATAGATTTACAGGTGTTTTAGCTTTTACAGTGATTATTTCTCTAATATTTCACCTTAACAGTATTTTCCAAAAGTAGAAGTCTGAGACAAATTGAAATTACAATACAAAACAAAACCTGGCCAATTACCACCACTCGGGAAGCACTGCTCTGTGATACATTTGCTGACCTTTTCCCCAGTAATTACACACAGAAAATCATATTGTTATGGTTCATGAGAATAAACAAAAAACTATTGGAGGAATATAAAAAGGCCAAGAAGTCCCTAGGCATTAACACACCCAGTTTTGTTTTTTAGATTTATCATATCCACAGCCTTTTAATTCTAGTTTTCTTCTTCCTTGTAGTTTTGTTTTTGTAAAAAAATTGCTCTGTATCACCTTTTCCATCTCTATGTCACGTTGTAATTAATTATGTCTTTTTATTTGTTAGATTATAAACTTGGAACAGGAAAAAGAATTTACAATCTGGTACATTTATTATCAAATATACACTATTCTGTGAAGTAACTGGTAACACGGCAACTAATGCAGAGTGAAAGGCTGCTTATTAGTTGGTTTAAATACTTTCAAGCTCTTCTTTTCACTTCTTATTTTAGGTATAGAGAAGTGTCAATAAGGTAGGAATAGAAAAAACTGGGAATGAATATAGTACAATTTTCCCCAGGAAACCTGTATTAGCCAACTGCAAATTCTGAAATTATCTTCGGACTAATTAGAATATCTGGACTGCCCCCCAAATAAAGTAGTTTGGAGCACAGTAGCTAAAATCTACTCAACTATTCCACTTTTACCCCACATCTCTTAATATTACCCAGAAAACTAACAATTACAGAGCACACAATCATTCTGCAAAATCTGAAGAACGAACGCAGAGAATTATTTGCGTACACTTTATACGTACCAGTTTGGCTTGTGCTTCTGCAATTTTTCGGTTATTCTCTTCCAGTATTCGCTCTAGCTCCTCACGTTTTGCACGTTCTTCCTCCTAAAGGGGAGGACATGTTAAGATGTTAGAAAAATAAAATGCTTATTTTTATTGATAAATATTTACTAATCTTCCTCTGCACTTTTTTGATCTGACTTACAGGGTAGCTTTATAGCTACCTTCTGTCTGACAAATGATAAACTGTGCAGCCACTAAAATTTGTTTCTAACCCTAATTTTCAATCATCCCTCCCAGTCCAAACAGCAACCGACTAAACCCTCCCTAATTGATAGGTTCCTGGCAATTATTACTAATACTTTAATATCACACAAATCAACAAGGACAACTACAAAACTGGAATAGTATTTACCAAATTAAAAAAATAATATAAAATATAAATAAAGTGAATATTTGTCTCACCAATTATGTATACCTACGTATTCTTTACCTATACTCCTTTAATCAGCATTAAAAGTTGAATATTTACTGTCTTGTCCAGTGTCCTGCAGAGTGTGCTCCTCGGCTGCCATACACGCCAGCTTCCTCTTTAAAATGATTTGTACTGTTAGCTTGGCAATACCTGCATCAGCAGCTCAACCATTTATAAAGAAACAACATACAAGGAAGGCTGAGCTGAGGAATGCAGATGTTTATGGTAAGAAGGAACAAAAAATGTAATTCATCATTCCTAAGGCAAACAATTAATAAGAAAAATACATTTACTGTTAGTGAAAAATACAAATGGTAATCCATACTTCATGGAACTAAGGGCTTCTTCCATGGGGAAAATGGACTTAACATTCAGATGTTGACAATTTCTAAAGGCAGCTTATCTTGTCATCTACAGTCTGAACTGAAATTCAGGAATCCAGTGGGTGCATAGTCAGGAAATAAAATTCTGTAATTTATTTTTTTCTTGGAGAATTTAATGAGATTTTATAATGCAAACTATATGAAGATTGCTTGATGGTTTGGGCAGTGTTCAGATCACAGCATACATAGTCAAATGATTTTAATATTTGGAAAGACTGTCAGAGGGTTGTGTCCGTGTAAAAAAAAATTGTTAATATGAAACAAAAAGCACATGAAGAGAAAAAAAATCTTCCTATGATTAATAACTCGCTACAAGACAGCACCATTACTCCAAAAATATCCTCATATTTCAAAGCACAGATACAAAAGTTTCATACATTCAATTGTTTATAGTTGGTGATATTCACCAAATAGACATGTATATCTAGTTAAAGACAGCAAAGGGAAAATACATTTGAAAAGCTAAGCTAACTGGAAAACAGAGATTAACATCAACTTGTCCACAATAATATCAAGACTAAAAATAAAAAGGACAATAAGCATATATTTTGGGTCAAATATTTAAATTCAAGAAAATATATCTACAGGATTCCCTGTAGCACACCAATTGAATTCAAATTCATTATGCAAACTATGTTGAGGGACACCCAGTGCTGTAAAGTAATTTGCCTTGAGTGTTTTAGTGATTTTTAACCAGTTTTAGGATCCTGGAGTAATCAGTGCAAATAAGCCATAAAGCTTCAGTAGCAAATTACTGTCTCACAGAAAGACATTTTCAACTTCTGCTCCAGCTGCTGATAAAACAAATCATGTGTTTAGCTTGACTCCAGACAAGGACAACCTGTTCCTTCATAACTCTCTAGAGAAAAAAAGGAGTTGTTAGTAGATACTAAAAAGTGGATGAATAATCTGGACATTTTTTCCTAAAAAGATTCTTTGAAACACATTAAGAAAATGGAGGGCCTTATGATCAGAATGCTAGAATTAGTCCATTGTGTCGAAGCAGAATTTGGGGTAAGGGGTTAGGGATAAAAGAAGGAAAAAGAGCAAGAAAACCTATTTATCCAAAGCAGGTGCTCTCATCACTCAATGTTAGGCCCTGCTCTTTTTAATCTGACTGAAGGCAAAAAGCCTCTCACAGTCTAGGTGATAAGAGTGATAAACAGAAAAGAATACATAACCACGGGTGGATTTTAACCTTTTACCTTTACCACTCCCTGTGTCCCCCCACCCGCCCAAAAAAGAATGTAAGTCCTGCAGCCATGGCAAAAGTTTCAAACACTTCTCAAACATGTAAGCCAGTTCCATTAAATCAAAGTTTCCTTGAATACGTTTTATGAAAATAACTTTTAAATATCAGCCAGCACTTCTGAATAGGCTAAAAAATTAACTTTCGCAGCAATGTTAAGTTTAGATGAGAAAGGAATTAGTCTGTATTCCATCTCTTTCTGAACTGAGCAGGAGGCACACCCAACACTGAAAGTTTTGCCATGGACTGTCTCTACTTTCCAAACGACCGAGCGTTACCTCTCTGGCTTTTTGTGCTGCAAGCTCAGCTTGTCTCTGTCGCTCGAGTTCTTCGAGCAACTGCTTTTCCATGATGCGTTTGGCTTCCTCTACCCTTCGAAGAACTTCTCGTTCAATTTCATCCTTCCTTTTCTCTAATTCTTCCTCTACTCTTTTTGCTACCAATTCTTCCACTCTTCGTGCTGTTTCTTCCTCGATGAGTTTTTCTTCAATTTCCTGCTGCCGGCTAGCAAATAAAGTGGAAAAAATGACTTAGATAAAAAAAGAAATAAACCTAAAAATTAAAACTAGTTATAAACCTATAAAACATTGAGCCTGATTATAGGTTTCTCTGATTTTACAATTCAATTTCATGTAATATTCAAGGAAACAATAGATATCAAGATGTTAAGTGATGTAGAAACTCAAATAAATATAAAACCATGATTTTTCTCCTCCATCGTTTTCTGAACACAAAAAACTATACAAACAGCTTAATTCATCAGTTTTCATTTAGAAATGTACAGCAAATCTGAAACAGGAAATCCACTTTTGTTATCAACTTTACAACCAGAAGACAAACCAGAAATACACAAATTTGCTCATCTGCCAATCCACCCAGTCTAAATAAGGGTTGAGCTACAGAAAAGTCAGGAACCATTATGTAGCAAGCAATTCAGACCAGCAAAAGTCATTCTCCCTCTTCTTCCCCCTCAAGCAAAATCAGAATAAATACAGACTCAAAGAGATTCTGACTGCTAAGGCAGTAGCTATGTAGCTTTTAGTGAACATATATACCACTTTATTCAGGTTCTGAACTCTATACACTTTACTGTACCTTTTCTTTTGTTAACTGATTTTCAATTAAAAGGTCTTCCAGAGATTGAAAAGTGGGTAAAAAAATGTATTTGTCATCAGTTCTATTAAAAAGCCCAATGAAGCATAATACTGCCTTAATTATTTAATACCATTTGGATATTATGAACAAACTTATTTACTCAAAATAAAATTCTGCACTGAAAATACTGTCAATGATCACATCATTATAGAAACCTTGCAAGTTTTATACCACTGGTATCCAATGATAGCCTCACATGTGGTCTAGCCTGAACTGAAGGTCAAAACACAAAAGACCTCATTTTGAGAGAGATGGGAAATATATTAAAATTAATTTCACTGGTTTCTTTCTATTTAATGAAGACTTTATAGTTTCTAAGTGACCATTAAACACCCAATTCACTTCAATCCTATTGGTATTTTGGGGGGTGATTCTATTCCCAAATTAGTGCTTTCATTTTCAGCTCTTGTTACTTATTCACAGTAATACCATCCTAACACCAGTGTGTTTTTCACATTCCAATTTATGCCAATTTCTGCATTTAAACTCTACATTTTTCTGTCAAGCAGACAGTAGCTATTCAAGCAAGCGTAACTTCTTAGTTTGTACGTATCTACAGTATCTAGAAGAAGACTATTGCTTATTTCTCTCCCTTTTTAGATAATTTATTTCTTTTAGACATAGGATAAGGGAGGGAGAAAGAAGGAAAGAAACATCAATGTGTGGTTCCCTCTCGTGCGCCCCCCACTAGGGACCTGCCCACAACCCAGGCACAGGCCCTAGACTGGGAACTGAACTGGTAACCCTTTGATTTGCAGGCCTTCACCAGTCAGGGCTGCTGCTTGTTTCTTAGTAATTCCTCCCCACCATTACATTAGCGATTTTTATTTAAAAAATATATTAAAGCCTAACA
The DNA here is from genome assembly GCA_004024845.1 of Tonatia bakeri. NCBI lineage: Eukaryota > Metazoa > Chordata > Mammalia > Chiroptera > Phyllostomidae > Tonatia > Tonatia bakeri. Next base: position 17,498 of record PVIA01002342.1, on the reverse strand, counting down.
GGCTGTGCCTGTAATTCTTTTATTTTATTCCTTTTAAATTTCCAACAAAATACAGCATTAGTGTCCTTTTAAAAAGCCTTTATAGCACCTCAGTAAGAGAACAGATACCTACCCCAACACTAAAAATAGCCAGGAATATCTAAAGGAAATCAGGCAGTAATTTCAATGGAAATTAAACTACATTTCCTATAGAAAAATCTTACCTACTTCATCCAGAGAAAAATAAAAACAAAAGATAAAATAAGTAAGACTAACAACTGCTGAACCAGAATGATGGGTATATAGGAACTATATTCCCACCTACTCTACTTTCGCATTAAGTTGAAAAGTTTCCTAACACAGAATTTTAAAAGTATATACACCCACACATTTTGCCACTTGGTTCCTACAAAATTAGTAAATGTACAGAAACCCAAGAAACTTTATTTTAAAATTTCAAAAGATACAGTTCAACTCCTACATATAAAAAGTTCCAATTAACATTTTTCATATAAAGTAAAAAAAAAGGGGGTGAGGATGGGATAAGGCTTTAGGTTAGCTTATCAGCAGAAAAGTTGCCAAATTAACTTAGGTCAAAAAGACCTGATACATTTTCAGAGTTTTGGTCAACCAGTCCCTAAGCAATAGCAATAAGCACAATGGCTAATAGGGCCACATTTCCACAATAAGTATGTAAGCAAGCAAGCAAGGAGAAAAGGAGCTTAAGTAAATTTAGTTTATCACTTACAGCACAAAGCCAGGTCAGCATGGTATTAGCTCCCCATGTCTCTGTTCCCACTGATAGATACCAATTAACAGGGGCTGGATGACAGACAGTACAAGCACAGTGGTGGGTTGCTCTGCTGCTAAGAAGTCAATTCTAACTATAGGTCGGCAGTTTTACAGCTGGAGGGGAGGGCAAGTGGAAAGTCCCAAGCTCAACTGAACAGGGAGGATGAGAAATGGCCTACTGGAGTTTCTCACAAGACTGCTTATCTTCCTCTGTTCCTGGAGGACTATGCTTTTGCCTTGCTTATGTATCGCACTGAGCGATAGGCAAGGTCAGAGCCCCACAAAAGAACTATTACCCTACAAGTATTACCAAGAATATAATTTTAATTGTTGTTATTCCTGGTGAGGTTATAATTGCTACTCTTGTAAATCAGAAAAAAAATCTAAATCAATTTTTAGATCCAGTGTTGAAAAGTTAAATATTGCTTCAATTCCCCCCATATACACACTAAATTCAGAAAACCAATGGGCACATGTACAACTGAATTAAGCATTAGTTAATTTCTACTGATGACAAATTTATCACAATGAATGATAAAGCAGCTATTAGGTTGATTTTTTAATAAAAGGCACAGAAACCTTCTTAAAACAAAACAAAAACTTGGTATCTTACAAAATATGTATCATCTACTACTACTGACTACCTACGCCCTAAAACTTCTGCATAGAAGGTGTCTGTCTCTAGAAGTTCTTTTATCTCTCTAATCTTTTCCTCAGACTCTTCTGCTGAATCTATTCCCTTGCCAAGATTTCATGCCACTGACTAAAGGGTTGGATTAAAATCTTCAAGCTTTTCAATGGAAATGGTGTAACAGGAGGTCTCCATTTTCTCCATGCTCTCAGTTGTTTTAAAAACACTAGTCAAAATCAATTTTAAAATGGCAACTATTAAAACAAAGCAGCAACTGGCAAAACAGCACTGGTAAAGGACACAATGACTTTGTACAGAGCAGCTTGCAACAATATTCTTTTAAAATGTATGAACTCGACCCTAGGCGCTTCCTCCTAGGAACTGCTTTAAAATATTACCAAACAGCATTCAGTAAGTACTGAATAGATACTAAATACTCTGCCAACAGCTTTATACACCATGTCATCATCTACACCTTTGATAGTTCCTCAGGCTAAGCAGTTCACTCCCTGGGCTCCACCTCATTCAAGTTGCTGAGAGGTGACTCTCTCTACCTGGGGAGATTCCAAAGCCAATGGTCTTTAAGCACTATACTACACTTCATTGTTTCTCCAGGATGAATGTGAGAGGCAAAGGCATACACAAAGATGTAAATATCAAAATAGTTATTTTAAAATTTATAAAATTCTTATCAACACTAGCTAGATGTCTAACCTTCCCAAAACACACAGTTCCATCTACTAAATCTGCTCATAAATGGTACTCTTTGCTCTCACAAGCTCTTTGAGTAGTCTTTGAATAAACCCTCATACAGATCTCCAGGGTCAGTTTATATATTCTAACTTAGAAGACCCTCAATTGTCATATAGTTAAACACTAAGCATACTTCAATCTGGCTAACACAGGCTACATTAAGTTACTATGCCATTAACATTTTCTGATTTGCTTCAAGTCATTTTCAGCTGTCCACTTTTTCAACAGTTAATACAACATGTATACAGCATCTCAAAAAATTACACATGGAAATGATAAGGATACATGGGAGAAGAGAGAGGGAATCACACTAAATTGCTGGGACACGGGGGGGGGGGAGAGGCAGAGGTTCTGAACTGAATTTAACCATGTGAATTAGCTATGCAAAAATGGCAAAAAAATTTAAGGTCTGCCCTTTCCTGCATTAAGATTGCAACTTGTAAGATCACTTCTTATATTCACCAGGCTTAATCTGACTACATTTACACAAGTTATATTAAATAACATTATTTACTGAGGCCCATTATACAAGCATTGTCTTCAAACTTTAAACGCACTATTTCTAATCTTCACAATAAGCAAGACATGTCTCTCCATTTCGCAAGTAAAAAATTCAGGGCCTCAGAATGGTTAAGTGGCAAGCAATCTGATTTCCAAACTTACCACAGAATTTTTAATTAGTTAAACCCAACAGAAGATTCTACTTTTGCTGTCTCTCTGCATCTCACACTGGACTTCTTGAAGGTACACTTGACACTCACTACATGTTCTTGTGGTACCCATTCTCAGCTTCCACCTTCTGCTTGTCTTCTTCCATCCAACTGTAAATACAAACATTCCCTAAAGTTCTTTCAGTCCATTGAACCAACTGCTCTTCTCCATCCATTCTCCCTTATCTGTTCCCTATAGCAACCTTGGGTGAAACCACTAGGTCTAAAAATCAGTGCCTACCTACAGTGCAAGGGTCAGGCTTTGATTTTTCCCTCTTCCCTCTCCACTGAGTTTCTGACATTTTAATCAGTGTTTGAGACACAGTAGATACTTAAATATTTGGTGGCTGAGTTGAAATAACCACAATATAAACGAGAGTCAGTATTATTAATGCTTTCTCTCCTTATGTTTTACATCCAATTTTATTGGTTCTAAATGTTACCTATTCCTGTCCTTTTCCATTTCAACAACTGCTCCCTCACTACTCCTGTGTGGACTAGTTTCTATCCTGTACAGCAGTCAGGAATCTATGTTTTTAAAAAGTCCCATGTCAATTTTGTGCTTAAAGCCTTTCCAGTTTTTAGGATGAAATCAAAGTTTCGTAATATAGCATACATCTCTTCCCATGATTCCCAGCCTCTATTTTATCTCTCCAGTAACTCCATCACTTTAACTTAACATTTACCCTTTTACTCTACACTAGACCATTCTGTCCCCCTCCCTTTATTTCTCCTTTCATCCACAAGGAACCCCCTACACTTAGCCTGGCAATCTATTTTATTTGCCACTCATTCCTTAAGAAAACTAGTGTTTACCCATCCAAGATGCTTCTTGTCTACAGTCACATCACCATCAATGAATTTACCACACCACTATTTGCACCTACCTACATATCTATCTTCAAGCTAGAAAAAGATCTTGGACAGGGGTCAGTCATCTTTATATTAACAGCACCTAACAGAGTGCCTGGCACACTAAATGCTCAATAAACAGCAATAAATTGGTTAGTTGTGTGAACTAACCAATAGAGATTTGCAGACAGACGTCTAACCACTCCCATGGCTCCAAAACGTAGGTCTTTTCCTTGTGTCTTTTGCATTATTTCTAAGACACTGGACCATATAAAGTAGTGCCTACTTCATGGTACCCACAAATTCAGTTTACAGGTGGTTGCTAGCTCTGCCCCTTCCTTCCTCCTGTCAACTTGGAACTACATACCTGCTGTATTTTCTGATTTTGATCCCTGGATTTCTTCTGTTATTTATGTGTAGCTCGCTAAATGGTTTCAATTATTCTTAGCATACCAGGTTTCCTTTCACTTTTCCTACAAATCTTAGCTTTCTAGTGAATGGAAAGTTTCTCTGAAGGTCTTTTTCATACAGACAAGTTATGAGATAGGCTAATTTTTTTAAATGTTCATCTGTTGATATTTCAGAGCTACATCTTTACAGTTAATCTTGTTCCAAACCAAATAACTGGATTCTATATAATCAAGATTTGCTGTAAAACATTTAGTCGTACTTGGTTTTCATATATATCGCTGACAGTTGTAAGACGTAAAGGAAAGATGAAAGCATTGTGCGTACTTTGAAGGAATGCAGCAAAATACCTCTTCAGGTAGAGCTTCCTCTGTAATATTACTTACTGTTCCAGTCCCTTCCTCTTTAGTAAATGCTCTTACAAACAAGCTCTGCTGAAAAATCTACATAATACAAACCCAACTGCAGGAAAATTTAAAACCCACCAGACAATTCAGTACACATAAATTTGTCTCAGGAAAGTTTTATATTCAATAACTTTCCCGTCTCAGGAGTCCTTTCTAAACATTCACTGAAGAACTGAGGAAGATCACTAGTCAAATAAGGGAAGTGAGCACATCTGTTTTACTACCTTTCAACATTAACTGTGGAAAAGGAAAGTCCACAGTAGAGTACCATGGTCTTAAAACAAAACTGAACACTACATTTTAAAACCAAAAGTTCATTAGTTTGGAATTATTTACACCTACTCTTGTGCCAAAAGATACAGGAGAAATGCATTTTACCCAAACAGTATGTGATAGTGAGTTTTTTTACATAAAAATTCTGTGTGCGAGCAACGCAAAAATAAACTCAAATATTCAAGTGTTTTCTAAACAGCCAGTACACTATAAGGGGAAGCAAATATCAAGTTTACACCAAAGTTTGCTACAGAATAATAGAAGTCAAAGTGAAAAAGAAGAAAAAAAGGGTAGACTTTGGTATGGTGGTTAAGCCGGTGAATTCAAGCATCAAATTTCATCCCACTGTACATTTAAGGTGTGTGCACTGTTTTTACACCTCAGGAAACAAAATAAAAAACCGAGTAGGTCCAAGAAAAGAAAAGCGATCGTGACATTTTAAACAGGAATACATTAAAGAAAAATTCATTTTGGAGGGTTGTACTGTTGGACCACCTAAAAGTGTCTTATTCCAGGGAAGCCCAGTCCCAAATTTAAGCAGGAGTACAAGAATGCTCTTGGCAGCTGCAATTTGCATCCCATGGGTTAACTTCTCTTTGCTCTTCTCCAGAGGTACTGCAAATGTTCTCCAAACACGTTTTCATTCAGGTTTATTCCTCGTCCTCCAGCCAACGCCACTCTCGAACCCCACCGCGAACTCCACCCGCTACTTCCGGCACACTCCACCGGTCTCGCGCCAAAATCGCCTTCTCCCCTCTAAGGTTTTCCTGCTCAAGTCCCACTAATTTCCTCCCCACTCAACTCCTGGGTACGTACTGCCGCAGGCTTTCCAAAAGCCAGTTCTGGAGCCTCTCTGGCGGGTTCCAGGGACCCTCCAACCTCCCTCTCGGGCCCCCACTAACCCAGAACCCCCATTTCCCACTCCCTGCGCCCCAGCTCAGCTCACTCCTCGGTTTCCGCTCCTCCCCCGCGGGCGCTCACATTTTTCGCTGCCGCTCAAACTCTGCTTTCTTCTCCTCCTCTTCTCGCTTCTGCTTCTCGTCCAGGCTGCTGCGCTTGCTCACCGTGCGCCCGAAGATGTCGATGCGGTCGGGCGGGGACGAGGCGCGCTCCCGGTCCCGCTCGCGCCGGGACACGGCCGTGTTGGTGGAGCGCGAGCGGGACCGCGACTCACGCCGCCGATTCCGTTTACTTTCCCGGGATTTGGAGCGCTTCCGCACGCGCTCCTTATCTCGGGACCGCGATCGAGACCGGCTCCGCTTCTTGTTGTGTTTGCTGCTCTTGGTGTGTTTGGAGCGGGACGAGCTCCGGCTCCGAGACCGGCCCATCCTTCCGGGCGACGCTGTGGCTAACCGCTGGCCTCGGGCCCCGTACGCTCCTGGAAACTCTCACTTGCGCCTCCAGACACAGGTTGGCCGTCTTGTTGAAGCCGGTGTAAGGAAAACTGTCAGCCAGCTGACTTTCTGTCACTCAGTGAGGTGGACAGCCGCCGCGAAGGCCGCCTGCAAACACAAGGCCGCACCACCCAGGATCGCTAAGATGGCAGCCGAGACTGCACCGGCCGCCCTTCCCACAATGCCTCGCGCGAACAGCACCGCCGCGCGAGCCCCGCCCTCTGACGATTTTTGTCGAAAACGGGGCGAGCACTGCCGAGTGCGCTCGGGTTTTTCCGCCCGACCCCGCTCCCGCTCCCCCCACCCTACACTCAAGAGCCGAAGTCCCTCACTTGTGTTGTAGTGCACTTTAACTTTGTAGTAAGGTACCAGCACTGTAAGAACGAACCTATTATGTTTTGGTGCGAAGGAGATCATGTTGCGGCATGAACTGGTTTTGTCAGGCAAACCTAAGTTACATCAGAGTGAGCCTGAGCGGATCACGTGCTTTCTAAGCCTAGCTTCCTCATTTGAACAGTGGAGATTACCGTGCTTTAGGAGATAGATGGTCCTAAGGTTTACAAGAGACAAAGTAGGCTTTGATAAGGGGAAGCCTATGTTTAATATAGGCCTTCAGGTATCATGCGTTGTACTAAGTGCTGTCATTTATTAACTGGTGTTTAATTCTCATTTTAGGCATGGTTGTTCCGAAGTCCAGAAGGTAAAGTAGTCCAGGTCACACACCTAGCAGGTGGCAGAGCAGGAGTGTGCAAAATCTTTTCAGATAACCAGTAGCCCACCAACCCCTAGCCAGCAATGGTATAACCCTATATGGTACAAATTGTCACTGTCCTGAACAAACAATGACCTATTAAAAGTGAAATAAATACATTTTCTCCACAAGATAACAAAAACAATAAAATACTTTCGAATCAAATCTAACAAGTTACAAGATCCTGATGATGAAATCTCTCAAAACAAGACCTGAGTAAATCAAAAACACATGCCCATTTTTCGGGTGAAAACTCTATTAAAAATGTGCCAGTTCTTCCCAAATTAAATTACAAAATTGGCACAATTTCCATCAGAGTCCCAAATTCTCTTGCAGATGAGTTACAACTAACTAAATAATTTTAAATTTTATGTAGAAGATCACATAGTTGTGAATTATCAAGAAAACCTTGGAAGAGTAGTGTTTGCCCTGTAAAAAAAAAATTAGACACAAAGTTATTAGCACAGAAATAGCAAAATAATCTTTAATAGAAGGATAATCTAGTCTTTTTCGTCAGATACATTCAACTAAACATTTAATAATTTAGAATGTTGCCCTGGCTGGTGTAGCTCTGTTGGAGCATGATCCCATAAACTGAAGTCTTGAGTGTTCCATCCCAGGCAGGGCACACATCCAGGTTTTGGGTTCTGTCCCCCACTGGGATGTGCGTATGGCGGCAGCTGATGGATGTTTTTCTCTCATGTCAATATTTCTCTCGCTTCCTCTGCATCTTCATTCCTCTCTTCCTAAAATCAATGAAGAAGTGTCCTTTAATGAGGATAAAAAACAATTAGAATGTGTAGAATCATCCCATTATACTGGAAATCTTTTGGTCAACCTATTATATATGTTGTGCATATACACATACATACATTTATACTCACATATTTGAGTGATGCCTATCAAATATTAAAGACAGTTTTTCCAATTAGTTGGTGTATTGGTTTCCTAGAGGACTTCAAACTGATGTAAAATAACAGAAATTTAGCTTAGAGTTCTAGGGTCCAGAAGTCCAAAATCAAGATGTCACCAAGGTTGGTTCTTTAACAGGCTCTGAGGAAGAATCTGTTCCATGCCTCTCTCTTAGCTTCTGGTGGTTGCTGACAATCCTTGGCATTTCTGGACATTCCATGGCTTCCATTCTAGTCTCTGTCTTCACGTGGCATTTATCAGGTGTCTGCCCTCTTTTTCTGGGATGCAAATAATTAAATTAGGACCCAACATAATCCAGTATGACTGACCTCTGTTAACTTAATAACAACTGCAAAGACCCTATTTCCAGTTAGGTCGCATGAATTTTTGAGGGGAATACTATTCAATCTGCTACATTTGGGTTTTTGAAAAACCCTTTCTCTGAGTATTTTTTTTTGCATGTCATGAATTCTTAATAAGCATATGTTTTATTAAAAGAATAAAGGGAACGGCCATGGCAGGCTAGTTCATGCTAGATAGTATGTTACAGTGTCATTCAGATATCAAGGTTGGGAGTTTGGTCAGCTGTCAGGGCACATTCGAGAATCAGCCAATGAATGGATAAGTAAGTGGAGCAACAAATTGATCTTGATCTCTCTCTCTCCCTCACTCTCACTCTCTCACTCTGCCTCTCTCTCTCTCAAATCAGTTAATACATTTAAAAAAAAATTTTGTTGTTGTTCAAGTACAATTGTCCCCATTTTAACCTCCCCCATTACTCTCCCCTCCCGTACCAACTACACACCTTCCACTTTCAATCCTTTCCCCAGTTGTCTTTGTCCATGGATCCTTTACGCATCTTCTTTCACTGATCCTTCCCCTTCTTCCCCCCATGACCCCTCTCCCACCTCCCCTCTGGTCACTGTCAGTTTGTTGTTTATTTTCATGACTCTGGTTTTATTATGCTCACTTGTTTGTTTTGTTGACTAGGTTCCACTTATAGGTGAGATCATATGTTATTTATCTTTGACTACCTGGCTTATTTCACTTAGCATAATACTCTCTTGTTCATTCCATGCTGCCAAGAAGAGTAGGAGTTACTTCTTTCTTTCTGCTGTGTAGTATTCCACTGTGTAAATGTGTCACAGTTTTTTGATCCATTCATTTACAGATGAGCACTTGGGCTGTCTCCAGCACTTGGCTACTGTAAATTCCAGTGCTATGAACATTGGGGTTCATAGGTTCTTTTGAATTGGTGTTTCAGGATTCTTAGGGTAGAATCCCAGCAGTGGAATTGCCATGGCAAAAGGCCGTTCCATTTTTAGTTTTTTTGAGGAAATTCCATACTGTATTCCATGGTGGCTCTACCAGTCTGCATTCCCACCAACAGTGCACTAGGATTCCCTTTTCTCCACAATCTCTCCTTCACTTGTTGTTTGTTGATTTATTAATGATGGCCATTCTGACCAATGTGAAATGGTATTTCATTGTGGTTTTACTTTGCATCTCTCTGATGGCTAGTGATGTTGAGCATTTCTTCATAGGTCTCATGGCCCTCTGTTATGTCCTCCTTGGAAAAGTGTCTGTTGAGGTCCTCTGGCCATTTTTTAATTGGATCTTTTATCCTCTTAGTGTGGAGCCATGTGAGTTCCTTGTATATTTTGGAAATCAAATCCAAGGTATCATTGACAGATATATTTCTGCATATGGTTGGTTCCCTTATCAATTTGCTGATGTTTTCTTTAGTTGTGGAGAAGCTTTTTAATTTGATGTAGTCCCATTTGTTTGTAGTCCCATTTGTTTATTCTTTCCTTTATATCCCCTGTTCTAGGGGACATATCATTGAAAATATTGCTGTGTGGAATATCTGAGATTTTCCTGCCTATATTCTCCTCTATAACTTTTCTGGTGTCATAACTTATATTTAAGTCTTTTATCCATCTTGAATGCATTTTTGTGTATGGTGTAAGTTAGTGGTTGAGTATCACTTGTTTGCATGTAGCTGTCCAGATCTCTGAACACCATTTGTTTAAAGAGGCTATTTTTGCTCCATTTTATGCTTCCACCCCCTTTGTCAAATATTAATTGACCATAGAAACATGAGTTTATTTTTGGGCTCTCTGTTCTGTTCCATTGGTCTAAGTGTCTGTTCTTATGCCAGTACCAAACTGTCTTGATTACAGTGGCCTTGTAATATAGTTTGATATCAGGTATTGTGATCCCTCCTACTTTGTTCTTCTCTCTCAAAATTGCTGAGGTTATTCCGGGTCATTTATGGTTCTATGTAAATTTTTGAAATGTTTGTTTTATATCTGTGAAATATGTCCTAGGTATTTTAATAGGGATTGCATTGAATCTATAAATTACTTTGGGAAGTATGGACATTTTGATGATGTTAATTCTTCCAGTGCATGAACAATGTATATGCTTCCATTTATTTGTATATTCCTTAATATCTTTCTTCAGTGTTCTGTAGTTTCCTGAGTACAGGTCTTTTTTTTTAAAGATTTTTATTTATTTATTTATTTTTAGAGAGGGCAGGGAGGGAGATAAAGAGAGAGAGAGAAACATCAATGTGCAGGTGCTGGGGGCCATGGCCTGCAACCCAAGCATGTACCCTGACTGGGAATCAAACCTGTGATGCTTTGGTTCGCAGCCTGCGCTCAATCCACTGAGCTATGCCAGCCAGGGCCCAAGTACAGGTCTTTTACCTCCTTGGTTAGGTTTATTCCTAGGTACTTTATTTTTCTTATTACTGTATCAAATGGATTTTCATTCTAATTTTTATTTCTGATACTTCATTTTTGGTATACAAAAATGCCTGCAATTTCTCAATATTGACTTTGTAGCCTGCTATTTTGCCAAATTCACTTATTAGATCGAGTAGTTTTTTGGTGGAGTCTGTAGGATTTTCTATGTACACTATCATGTCATCTGCAAACAATGACAGTTTTACTTCTTCCTTTCCAGTTTGGATGCCTTTTATTTATTTTCTGTCACGTCCTCTTCCAACCATGTTGTCTGACAAGGTCTGGATGTGGAAAGAAGGAATTCAAGGAATCCATCTTCCTGGAAGAGAATGTGGCATACAAAGGGGAGCGGGCGGTAATTTTCCTGGGATTGCTCTTAATAACTCCTTGTTGATATTATTCATGGTCTTGCTTTGTGCCCTGATTCCCGTAAGAACAGGCCATGAGGAAAGAGAGGCTCGAAGCGAGTCAATGATTGACTTTGAGGGAAATTCTGAAGGGACAACTAGTTCTCCCCAGACTATTGAATCATGCCCAAATTGTATAAACAATGTGTTTATAAACCTGAGTAAGAAATTATCCTTGATTGTTCCCATAAAAGAATTCATGAATCAGTTATAACAGGCTGAATTGTTGGTAGATTCTCCCACGCCTGTTCCTTACCCACAGATACAAAGAGTCTCCCAAGAAAACAAGAAAAAACTATATAGACCCCTACCCACGGCCCAGGGATACCCCTGGGTAGCATATTGGATTAATGGTAAATTATGGTATCCCCAAAGAGGAGCTAATAGTCTCCAGAGGGTTCCAGATCCCCCATTGCCTTATACAGAGGCATATAATGAAGATGGCATTAGAATGGTCAATAAGGTTGGAGTCCAAGTGCCTTATAATAGTCTAAATTTCATGGAAAGGTTAGCTCAAAGCAGACCTCCCTGGTGTTTATTTACGAAGGAACAAAAAAGGTCACTACTCCGCCAGCTTGTCAAAGGATTTTGCCCACATTTTCCTCTATCATGCAGCAGCTTCAAAAAAGAACTCTCTGAATTATCCAAAAAAAATAGAATAAGACATGAGAAAGTCAAGAATGGCCTGTACCCTATAAAATTTAATAAAACTATCTATCACCTTTTAGGTCAAAAGGTTTACTGTGGCTAGATTTCCTCTCTATCTCTCCTTACATGTTTGTTTTGGTGATCAAAAGGTGGAGGGATTGTTAGACACCTATATTTTAGGTTTATTGATTCACATAATTCCAATGAAGTTGTACAAAATAATTTTTTGACCAGAGAACAAAATCCCCTGTAATGAAATAGCTCCTGAATGTTTAAAAGTTGTTGAAGTAATAGCCCCTCCTTTATTTTGAATAGGAATATATATCAATTAGAATTAGACAAGGAAAGAAATAAGAGAAGCTGGTTAGCTATTACAAATCAAGCATGTAGAAACAATTACCAGAGAGTCAGAGTTCATAGTACATAGAGAAATATGTACTATGTTGGATGAGACATTGGTAAAGTCTTTTTTACTTGATGAGTAGGCATTCGTTGTGACAGATTGAAAATAACTACTCCCCTCCTACCCTAGCCAAACACAAGGGGATTTTCCTCTTGTCTTCACTGTGAGAACTGGGTAGGGTACTGAAGGTAAAAATCCATGAAAATGTGGGTGATCCACCCCAGGAGTTTTTAACACTCAAGTTAGTCTATCCTCAGTTTTCATTAGTTTGTTGAAAATACCACTAAGTATTCCTACCTGTTTCTGGCTCCAGTGGTTTCTGCTTTAAAGAAGCTAGTCTATGTATTCTGTAGTCACCTCTCCCTCAAGGTTTCAGGGCAGTGGTTTATCCTGTGACCTCAATTCTCTGATGGAACTAAGAAATGTTGTTGATTTTCAGTTCATCTTTTCTTGTTCTGCGGAATGGAGACATGACTTTCAAGGTTTTTGTTTTGTTTCGTTTTTACACTTAAATAATTGTTTTAATTCTCATAAAAATTGTACACCAGTGACCTATGAATGTACCTAGTTTTATTTTTTTCAGATAACACAATCTTTAAAAAATGTCTTTGAGCTATGACTCCTCTCCGTATTTCGTTTTCCCATTTAATGTGAGCCATCTTTTCTTAAAGTAAAAAAAAAAAAATTGAAATATTCAAAGGAGTCCCAAAAGTTAGTGTCTCAATACCAGCCCGTTGCTAGTTAACCAATTTCTTTTTGAAGCAAGTTGTGTAAGAATGGTCTATCTGCCCTTCTCTCTCTCATTTCAATCTATAGTAATTAAATTAAATGTAAATTCCACTGTTTTATTTAAGTGACTTTATGGTTTTTTAATTTATTTTTTATTGTTACTATATTACTGTTGTCCCTATTTTTTCTTCTTTGCCCTCCTCTGCCTAGCTCATGCCCCGCTCACACAGTTGATCCCCACACAGTTGTCCATGTCCATGGGTCTTTCATACTTGTTCTTTGATTAGTCTCTTCCCCTTCTTCCCATCATTATCACCCTCCCCTCTCCCTGGCCACTATCTGTTCTATGTTTCCATGTCTCAGGTTTTATATTGCTTGTTAGTTCATTTTGTTCATTAGAATCCTCTCATAAGTGAAATCACATGGTATTTATCTTTCATTGACTGGCTTATTTCACTTAGCATAATAGTCTCCAGTTCCATCCATGCTGTCACAAAAGGTAGGAGTTCCTTCTTTATTTCTGCTGCATAGTATTCCATTCTGTAAATGTACCACAGTTTTTTGATCTAATCACCTACTGAAAGGCACTTAGGCAGTTTCAAACATTTGAATATCATAAATAGCACTGCTATAAACATAGAAGTACATAGGTTCTTTTGAACTTGTGTTTCAGGATTCTTAGGATATATTCCCAGCCATGGAATTGTTGGGTCAAAGGCAGTTCCAGTTTTAGTTTTTTGAGGAAATTCCATATTGTTTTCCACAGTGACTGCACCAGTCTGCATTCCCACCAAAATATACTAGGGTGCCTATTTTTCCACATCCTTGCCAGCACTTGTTTGTTGATTTATTAATCATGGCCATTCTGACAGGCATGAGGTGATATCACATTATGGTTTTACTTTGCGTCTCTCTGATGGCTAGTGATGTTGAGCCTCTTTTCATATGTCTGTTGGCTATCTGTATATCCTCCTTGGAGAAGTGTCTATTAGGGTCTTGTCCATTTTTTAATTGAGTTATTTGTCTTCCTGGTATTGAGCCATGAATATTGAGCCAATATTCTTTAAATATTTTGGAGATTAAACCCTTGTCTGATATATCATTGGCAAATATGATCTCCCATACAGTCAGTAAATACCCTTTTCATTTTGATGCTGGTTTCTTTAGCTGTGCAGAAACTTTTTAATTTGATGTAGGCCCATTTGCTTATCTTTTACTTTATTTCCTCTTCCCTAGGAGATATGTTGGCAAAAATATTGCTATGTGGGTTATCTGAAATATTACTGGCTATATGTCCCATTAGGAAGTTTATGGTATCACAATTTATCCTTGATCTTTTATCTATTTTGAGTTTATTTAGTGTATGGTATAAATTGGTGGTCTAGTTTCATTTTTTTGACATGTACCTGTCAGTTCTCCCAACAACAGTTGTTGAAGAGGCTATATTTACTCCATCGTATGCTCATGCTTCCTTTGTCAAACATTAATTGACCACAGAGACATGGATTTATTTATGGGCTCTCTATTCTGTTCTGTTGATCTATGTGTCTGTTCTTATGCCAGCGCCAGACTGCTTTGACTACAGTGGCCTTTTAGTGTGGTTTTATACCAGGTATTATGACCCCAACAACTTTATTCTTCTTTCTCAAGATTGCTGTGGCAATTTGAGATCTCCTTTTTGTTCCAAATAAATTTTTGAAGTATTTGTTCTAAATCTGCAAAATATATCATTGGTATTTTAATAGGAATTGCATTGAATCTATAGATTGCTTTAAATAGTATGGACATTTCAATGATAATAATTCTTCCAATCCATGAACAGGTTGTATGCTTCCATTTATATGTATCTTTCTCAATTTCTTTCTTCAATGTTCTATAGTTTTCTGAGTACAGATCTTTTACCTCCTTGGTTAAATATATTCTCAAGGATTTATTTTTATTTATTTATTTATTTGGTACTATAGTAAATTGGATTTTTTTCTTACTTTATCATTCTGATAGTTCATTAATGGTGTATAAAAATGCCATAAATTTCTGAATATTAACTTTATGTCCCACTACTTTTCCAAATTCACTTATATAAGTCAAGTACTTTTTTGGTGGAACCCATAGGATTTTCTGTGTAAACCGTCATGTCATCTGCAAATAATAACAGTTTTACTTCCACCATTCCAATTAGGATACCTTTCATTTTTCCTTCTTGTCTGGTCACTGTTGCTAGGACTTCCAGTGCTATGTTGAATAGAAGTGGTGAAAGCAGCACACTTGTCTTGTTCCTGATATTAAGAGGAACATTTTTAGTTTTTGCCCATTGAGTATGATATTGGCAGTAGGTGTTTCATACATGGCCAATATTATGTTAAGTTATGATCCCTCTATTCCCACTTTGCTGAGTGGTTTTTTTTTAATCATAAATGGGTGCTGGATTTTATCAAATACTTTTCTAGCATCTAGTGATATGATCATGTAATTTTTGTCTTTCATTTTGTTTATATGATGTATCACATTTATTGATATGTGAATATTGTTCCATCTTTGCATCCCTGGAATAAATTGCACTTGTTCATGGTGTGTGATCTTTATAATACATTGCTGTGTCCACTTTGCTAATATTTTGTTGAGGATTTTTGCATCTATGTTCATCAAAGATATTGGCCTATAGCTTTCTTTCTTTGTTGTGTCTCTGTCTGGTTTTGGGATTAGGATAATACTGCCCTCATAAAAAGAGTTTGGGAGTCTTCCCTCTTTTTTGAATTTTTCGGAATAGTTTGAGAAGTATTGGTCTTAGTTCTTCTTTGAATGTTTGGTAAAATTTACATCTGAAGCCATCTGGTCCAGGGCTTTGTGTGTTGTTAGTTTTTTGATTACTGGTTCAGTAAAGATGGTGGGTACGTTCCCCACCCCTGCACCACATGTCTTGGTCTAATGAATAGTTTCTGATGAATTAGCTGTTTTTTCATGTGATGGGTCAATCTGTGTAAGAGTCATTTGTTTCCTGCTTGGTACTGATGGTGTGAGAGCCGAGGCTGGGCAGGCCCATGAATACCTCGTGTTGTGCCAATTTCTAATCTCTCTGCTCTGCTGTTTTCAGTGGAATAGGGCCTGAGGAGGAGCCAATAGTGTCTGATAACAGTTCATAAAGAGGTCCTTTAACGATTCCCTTTCTTTCCCCCATAGGTATGCACTAGGTAGGGATTCTTCAGCCTGAACTTACTGTTCTGTGGAGTTTGCTGTCCTGCAGGTGGGGGTTGGGTGTGCCTTCCCCTTCCCCGAGGTTTGTACTCCACGCTGTATGTGGTCCTAGCTGCAAAGAATCTCAGGTGTTCAGCTCTTGCCCGTCCCGTTCCTAGTCCACTCCTCTCACAGGATGCTAAGACCCAAACCCTCCATTCTGCATGCAGGCCCCCACCTCAACCCTGCTTGACAGCTATGCTGGGTGGTGTCCTGTAATCTGTTTGCAGTGCAGCCTTCTACACTTTCTGGCCAGCTGAACTCAGTGGGTATGAACCGTGCTTTCAATCTGGCCTCTTTGCTGGCAGAGCAGCTGCACATGTGCATGAAGTCCCTTTCCAGCCATGCCTCCATGCTCCTCTTTAAGAAAAGTCCCTATGTGGTACCCACACTGCAGCTTTGAGCCATTGCCTGATGCTCTACAAACTCCACCTCCCCAAAAGGCAAAAAGTCTTTCTCAGTCTGGGTGCCACAGCCTGCTGGTGCCTCTGACAGTTTTAAGAGATAGAATTTCCTTCTTGAACTCTGCTGTTGGTGCTGCAGGTATGGATGTGCTGCTCTCTGTTGGTGTGCAGCTCACCAACCATGAGAGTCCCAGACTCTGTATATCCCACCAAGTCTCTCCTGATAAGGGTTAGGGATTTCCTGTGCAGGATCTGGGTCCTTCCTCCAGGAGGGGTGGGAGCTACTAAGCTGCGTTTTCTCTCTTCTGTTCTTTCCTCTGCTGCAGGCACCTCATGCAGGCTATTTCCCCTTCAACTCACAAAGTCTCTTACTGGATGGTATAAAGCTTCCTCAGTGTTACTTGGCTTCGAAAACTCATATTGGCTAAGATTCCGTTGATTGTTCAGGTCACTTGTTGGAAAATCAGCTGGAAATCCATGCTGCAGTCATGAACAAGTGGGCTCAACTTCTACTTATCCAGCCATCATCTTCTCCCTTCTATTTTGTGGTGTTTATAAGTAGAGGGGGCTGGCATTTACCAGCAGATTATTATTCTTAAACTTAGAGGTGAATCTGAATTACCTAGAGACCTGTTTTAAATGTAATTTCTTGCTCAGTCTGTCTGGGTGGAAGGTGATGAATTTCACAATTTCTCACAGGGTGATGTTCAGGCTGCTGGTCTATGGCCACATTTGTCTCAGTTAATCCCCACTTGCAGATAAGTACTCTGAGACTGAAGAGGTGAAATGGTTTTATACAGTTTCACAACTAGTCAATATTTAACCAGGTTCTTCAGGCTATAGAAGAAGTGGCAAAGAGATGCCCTGCAGTTAATTTTCCTATTTTCCCTACAAGAGCAGTCCTTTACTTAGACCTCTGTATAGGACATTGTTGTGAATTTAATTTGTCTTCCAAGGGTCCAAATCCTAACTCCCAGTACCTGTAAATGTGACCTTATTTGGAAATAGGGTCCTTGCAATATAATCAAGCCAGTATGACTGTTGTTTTTATAAGGAGAGGAGGG